>KZ308322.1:2516465-2559493 GCA_000376725.2 Ladona fulva | reverse complement strand
ATATATATTTTTGTTTTTTTAAAGACTTAAAAATTACGGTGCATGGTGTGTATATGTGTGGCTGAGCGTGTGAATGTCTTTTATATATGTAAAAAATACCGTGATGCTAAATTGTGTATAAAAAGTTAAAAAAACATGAGACAACGATGAATGATCGATATGGAAAAAAGAATTATTTTTCAGTTCACCCTCGAAAGAAAGATGATGACACCTATGCTTTAGTAGGCTAAGGCTTGAGAAGATGCTGTTTCAAATCAAATAATGACACTTGTCATTGGTTGTCACATAACTTGGGCAAAATTTAGGAAAGAGATAACTATGCACCCAAGCCCTCCTAAGGATTTTTTTGTACTTAATTGCATTGGAAATCTCTGTCATCACCCTTACCTGGACAGCTTTTGAGGTGTATCCCAACAAGTGTATATTTTTCATTTGAAAACAAAAGGTGTGCTTATGACTTATGTGTTTTTTGGACCAAAGTGTTTGAAAGTCATGAAGCTGAAGTGTTTTCTTGGATGCGATACGTGGAAGTTGACAAGATGTATAAGAAGAGGTAACTCTTGAAGAGAAGTTGTGACTTTTTTTATGATGTACCTTTTAAGAAAACATATGTGAGTGCTCTCTATCTCTCTATTTAACTAAGCCTCATTAATGTCCGTAATATGCGGAATAAAATAGTCATTGCAGGAGGAGTGGTATTTGTGAGAGAGAGGGTGTATATGATTTCCTGTCTTTGTAAAATAAACTGTATGTTTTTCCTGGGGGTGATACTGGAAGCAAGGGAGAGAATGTTGGTATGAATATTGTCCAGCATCTATTAAAGTACAATTGTCCACTATGAAAAATATAAAGTGTTTTTTTTTCTTTGCACAAAGTCCCAACGTTCTTTCCTCACCTGAAAATTATAAGCATTGGAAGAAGACTTCATTCGATATTTGGAAGTTAAAATCACTGTTATTCAATGAAATCCTTAATGAAGTCGAATGACGACATTTAAAATCAGTACTACAGGTATTCTCTTTTTACAATCATCAATAATTCATTGGTTTTTCTTTAAAATATAAAGTATGAAAAAACATTGGTTATCAATCATTATTTTTGTCCCCAAGGAAAGAATATATGAATGTAATAGAGGGCAAATTCCTCTCTTTATCAATTGAGAAATTAGAAGTAACTACAAAAAAATCAAACATAAACAAGATTGATTCATCTAAAAAAATTTAATGATGTGATTTGATTAAAAATATTAATAAACATAACAAGGAAAACAGAGATTATANAGTACCAAGTAAAACATTTTGCAGCTTCTATCTTTACATTAAATAATTATGGATAGTTTATTCTTATGTAAGATGTATGATACATTGCCTTTGGCAAGTATTGAATTTCTTAACATTTTATGGTTTAAATACATTGATTTGCATAAAAATACACAACCCAAACTACTAATGCAAGAAGTAATTGACATGTTTTCCTGTAATAATTGGATGTTGCAGTCTGATTTTGTAATCAGCTCTTAATGGTAGCATGCTTTATATAGGGGTTCAGTTTTTGCTATCGTGATGTTTCCTTTATAGTGTTCCATCATTTTTGCAAATCAGTGTTTCTTACATAACTTCATTAACTTAAAATCAACTATTTATTAATATAATTTATTTGATTTACTTCAAAGTCTAATGTTTGTTTATTTAATTATTGTTGCTAATAGTCTCTTTTCAGTAAATGGAAATGAATAGAGACCAGCAAGATTTCATTAAGTCAAGATAAATGGTAGGATCCACCCCAATATAAAAGCAATGGAGAATGAAAGGAAGGACTAATGCTAGGCTCAAGAGAAGGAGATTATCCCAAAATGTGCTATTTTATTAACTGTTACTCTTACCCACATTACAAGACTTTTTACGATATCATTGTTTACTTTTCTCCCTATTAAGGATTCCAAACATACATATATAATTAATCTGTTGATCTAAACATGTCTAAGAATACTAACTTCGTTAATTTGTCATTGCATTGTCAATGATAAGCATGCACTCTTAATAGTAGACAAAAATTGTTTCATTTGTCCCTGACAGAACAAATTACTTAAACATTGAGTACAATTGAGTTATTACCACTGTCCTTATGTCAGCAATTCCAGCATTAATAGCAGTATTTTTGAAAGTGCTGCGACAACTAATGTCATTTTACATATATGGGCTTTCACTGGGTAGTGAACCTGGGGCTACTTTCACCAAAGGCAAACTTGCTACTCACTTAGCTATCTAGGAACTCTACCAGCACTACTCTATTAGAGTTCAACACTGGTCTATACCTTTGCATCTGGGCTACTGCCAAGCACACCATAAGAGGGTACTTGGACTTACATATGTCAAAAAGTTCAATATAAAAATTTTATAGTAATTAAGGAACCAGAAAAAATTCTGTTGAAAGATTAACCTTTGCCCAAAAACTAAAGTTATGAGACACACATACAACTTACCACGTGTAATTTTATGTCAGCATACCTTTTAATGCAATATCTTTTACGAGAATACATTGAGTCAATCTATACATGAGAGAGTTACAATTATAACCAGCATCACCATTAATATATGGCATAACATGTTAAAAGTGTTTTTCAGTTTGTCAAGGTGAAATTACCTGTTATGTATGAGCGAAAGCAGATACTAGCCTAATGTTAATCTACAAGTATAACCTTAGTGGTATTTAATAATCACAGAAGAAGTTGTCTTACTCAAGAGATTCACAAAAAATAATATTTTATGGAAAATTTGAGGATCAACCTATACACTAAACCAGCTTATACATGGATATTCAAGATACTTACTATAAATTATATTAAAGCTTGATGGATCAAAACACAGAAGATTTTGAGGAAGGATAGGTATATCATCGAATATATTATTCTATTATCGAATATCATGCTGTCTTAAGTTACTGCAAGGAGCAGACAAACATTGCTAATATTTGCTATCTAAGAGATTTTCTTCAATGGCTGGCAAAATATTGGCTCATAGTAATGGCATTTATACCATACTAAAAATACTCAAAGAAATAAATTCATTTATGAGATTATATTTATAAAAATTTACCTTTAACATCTCACCTCTATTTAAATCTCTTCATTTTCATTTTGCCTCTTTGCAATAAATTTAATAATACCTTCATTATAGAATTCAAATTATCTAAATATTATTCTTCAAATAAATAAACATGATTCATCTGGTTATTTTGTTTCATATTTCATTTGTTTTGTTTATCAGCAGGTCATGTACTTGTGTCATTAAGGCTCACCATCAATTACCTGGTTCTGGACGTCATCGAAACTTCTGCACACCAATGATAATTTTTCCAGTATCAGGTATATTTACTTTTGCTCTGAATGAGTTGCATACTTTGTGGTTTCATTTATTGATTTATTCATTTTCTTCAGTGGAGTTAAGGTTTGCTTAAGTTTTCAAGAGCAGTTAATTAGCAGAGCAGGAAATAAAACAATTTATAAATGTTACTTATCAAATACAACTCTTTTGAGATAAGGGGCAATTAAGCAAAGACTGAGCTTTTAGTAATGTTAATCATTTTCAATTAATCCTGATAAAAGTTATGGCCATGATTTCTATTTTATTGTAACTTGTATTCATTTGAACATTTTTTTAAAATTTAATGGTTGTTGATATGGTCCTGCTTTATAGAAGATGATGTTCCTGCTACCATATTTTAATGAACAGATTATTTTTTATTTGCTTAGGGATGGAGAAAATTGTATTTTTCATTCACTTTTCACCCGCTACAGATAAATCCAGTTTCTCACTGTTACAGTATGGTTAGCCTACTTATGTAGATATTTTTCATCAATTACATTTTGGCTCAGAAGCCTCCACATAGCCAAGTGGGCAGCGCATTTCCTTTTGCTGAAAACGGTCCTGGGTTTGATTCCTGGTGTAAATTTTATGACGTGGTGGCCAAAATTTTCTGACGCAATGGAATCTGACATGATCCAAGAATGGAAAGTTCACCCTGAACAAGTCCCATTGAGGGAGAAACGGGGAAGATAGAAGAGACCGATCAGATATGATAAAGCAATGTGTGCTTCTGGCTCAGAGAGGAAAGCAAAGGTAAAGTACCTTACTCATACCATGACTAATAAGCCTCTTTCCATCTCCAAAGTTATTGGCTGCCAACGTTGGTAAAGATTGGCTATAAACCTGCCTTGGAAGTAGGATACTTTTAAGACAGAAGTATGAGATAAATTTATTATGACTACTTAGATTGTATATAGATGCTGAAAACTTTGTATGCAAATAGTACAAAGTAAAACATTTTGCAGCTTCTATCTTTACATTAAATAATTATGGATAGTTTATTCTTATGTAAGATGTATGATACATTGCCTTTGGCAAGTATTGAATTTCTTAACATTTTATGGTTTAAATACATTGATTTGCATAAAAATACACAACCCAAACTACTAATGCAAGAAGTAATTGACATGTTTTCCTGTAATAATTGGATGTTGCAGTCTGATTTTGTAATCAGCTCTTAATGGTAGCATGCTTTATATAGGGGTTCAGTTTTTGCTATCGTGATGTTTCCTTTATAGTGTTCCATCATTTTTGCAAATCAGTGTTTCTTACATAACTTCATTAACTTAAAATCAACTATTTATTAATATAATTTATTTGATTTACTTCAAAGTCTAATGTTTTTTTATTTAATTATTGTTGCTAATAGTCTCTTTTCAGTAAATGGAAATGAATAGAGACCAGCAAGATTTCATTACGTCAAGATAAATGGTAGGATCCACCCCAATATAAAAGCAATGGAGAATGAAAGGAAGGACTAATGCTAGGCTCAAGAGAAGGAGATTATCCCAAAATGTGCTATTTTATTAACTGTTACTCTTACCCACATTACAAGACTTTTTACGATATCATTGTTTACTTTTCTCCCTATTAAGGATTCCAAACATACATATATAATTAATCTGTTGATCTAAACATGTCTAAGAATACTAACTTCGTTAATTTGTCATTGCATTGTCAATGATAAGCATGCACTCTTAATAGTAGACAAAAATTGTTTCATTTGTCCCTGACAGAACAAATTACTTAAACATTGAGTACAATTGAGTTATTACCACTGTCCTTATGTCAGCAATTCCAGCATTATTAGCAGTATTTTTGAAAGTGCTGCGACAACTAATGTCATTTTACATATATGGGCTTTCACTGGGTAGTGAACCTGGGGCTACTTTCACCAAAGGCAAAGTTGCTACTCACTTAGCTATCTAGGAACTCTACCAGCACTACTCTATTAGAGTTCAACACTGGTCTATACCTTTGCATCTGGGCTACTGCCAAGCACACCATAAGTGTCATCAGTGCCATTGATTGGGTGCTTAGCTGAAATGGAGCTGACAACATACCATTCAGTGATTTAGATCTGGCTAAAAAGCAGGCTTGAAAAAAATGTATTGAGAAACTGATAAAATTAGTGAAAATCTATCCAGGTGAGAGTCAAATCTGGCAATCTATCCAATATGATGGCTTATTTGTCAATCCAAGTTAGTGTTATTTTAATAATTCATTTTAATTTGACCTGTATTGATTTAAATTCCTTTATATTAAAACCAGCCTTTGACACTGATAATATATCTGCATTTGAAGTGAATATCAACAAAATAGCAAGGTGAGGTATTGTAAGCATTATTTATAATGGCCTCCTCTTCACCCAATAGAGGGTTCATAGTGTGAAAACAGGGGTATGAACTTCATACCCCTGATTGTCTCCCCATCACCTTTATGGTCCCAAATAGTAATTTATGGTAAAATAATTTCCCTCAACTTCAAAATAGGTAGAAATTAAAATAAAAGTTGGAAATTGTGAATATTAATTCTTGGTAGCTCCAGTGTCACTATTAATGTGGCAAGGACCACATATTCTTGTTTTTCATTTTTGAAATTTTCTTCATTCCTAATGTATCTCAAATATCTTCCAGTCACTACCTCAACTTTAAAAAAATATTATGGATATTTTCTTGCTACTGTTTGTAACTCTAATTTTGTTTGCTATTCTATTCTTCATCTTTAGTCTTCAATCTGTGGATTGATCTGCAGCATCTCCCACTGCTTTCATCTTTCTACCTTCTTCTTCATCTCTTAGTAACTCCAGTACCCCACAACTCTCACTCTTTGTACCAGATATCCTAGATGTGGTCTTCCTCTACTTTTCTTACCTATAACCTTTCCTTCCAGTATTAATTTCAGGAACCATTCATGTCTTAAAAAGTTTCCAAGAAGCTTTACTTATCTCTAAACTATGGTTTTCTATAGACTACATCTCTCCTCTACTCTAAGACAATTCATTTGTCACTCTGTTTGCACATCCAATTCTCATCATCAGCCATAGCTCAGATCCATTTTCTCTTCTTCTCCTGTTTTGTACCCAAATAAAGCCAATGAATCCACTTGGTCAAGTCATTTATTTTCAACCAAAATCTTTGCTGTAGCTTGTCCCTCCTTGTAATATAACATCATCTTTATTTTGAATACATTAATCTTTCATATTATAGCTTATCCCTAGCAACAGCAATATTATCAGCAAATCTTGGCATGTCAAAACACCCCAGCTTTTGCTTCTCTCCTGGCATCTTTCAGAGAGTTTCTTCAATATGCACTTTAAATATCATGGGCAATGAGGATGCCCATCTTTGTCTCACACCTTTCTGGATTTTGGCCTCGAAGTTTTGATTCTATTATTATTACTCCATATTGTCTGAAATGGATTTCATAACATTTTCGTATAATTATCGTCTTTTTATGACTCATTGACACAGAACTTCATTATAGCAATCCATCTCAATTCTCATGAGACATAAACGACAAGGGGTAAGATGCAGTAACAGATTCTCTTTGGATCACATACTATAATTAATTCCGGTATTACCAAAAATTCTATAAATTTATGACAAAAATATAACAGCTTTATTAAAGAATAATAGGAAAGAATAAATGCATCGAGATTGTTGTTAATACAAAAAACATGTTTAAATAAATTGCTCTAAATTTACTGTTTTGCAAGCTTATAGAATCACCCTTGGTATATGCAATGTAACAATCAACAGTGAGCAAAGTTACAATGCTTGATGTAATGGTAATGATTTCGCGCGAATATATCAAGATGCATAAACAGTTCGTAATTTTTGAAATTATAACATATTCCCACTGATTAAAATCAATTTTCCCAGAAAATAGAAATCATCATAGTATTTTTAAGAAACTTTCCACTAATGGTCTTCAAATTCTACTGAATGGCGCCATAATTTTTCACTTGAATGTTTTCATAAATAGATTACAAATAAAAATTGATTTTGCAGTCACGAAATATTTTTCTCAATATCTTATTTCGAATTACCCTCAATCTTGGGAATAATTAAGTTTGTTTAGCACACAATCATCTGAAAAAATTTCGACATTTTCATTCTATCAGGATGGCGCTAGCAGCACCCATGTGTAAACTGAATACCCTGAATACTCTGCGACGTCATTTTCAACTTGTTTGCTGCAAGATGTTGTGGGTCACATCGGGAGACGTTGTTGCGGCGAAGCATGTGGAGTTCTCGACGGTGTAGTTGTTCAGCGAGGAAGAATGTTCTGGAATCTCCTCCTCACCTTTTAAACTTCAGTTTATTACATATCAGACCAGGGTGAGCTAGTTATGGATTGATTCGAAAATTCTGAGATTCTTTCATACGTTCGCTTAGTATTATGGTTGACAAACTTATGATGTCAAATTTTATCGGAAGTACTACATGAACAGATTGTCTTTTTTGAAGATTTATTCCTAATAATTCTCCATCGGCCCCCGGGAATTATAACAAGTATGTATTTTCATTGGATTGTAAATTTAAGGTTTTATTTCGAATTTTTCCTCTGCTGCTTCCGCAATTTGACGACTGCTATCTTCTTCATCAGGTCTGACCTACCGGCGCCCGATAGGAGAATCCCTGGCATCGCACAGCAGGTCGTTGCTGCCCTTGGAATACGGCTGGTTTACCGGGCGTCGATACTGAGGTGTCCGATTCTGTATGCCAAATTTGCTAAAGTAATTCAGTGTAATTTTCTTGATCTATTGATTTATTCTTTTTTCATACATAGACGTACGGCATTGGACTTTTAACTTTGCATTACCGAAATAGTCTGCATCATTAGGTTATTTGGGATTGGGAGATAGCAACATTGAATTTTCATCATTAAAAACCCTGCTCAATTTCTTCTTAATGCCTTAAACTACTGATTTGAAAATGTTTGATAGTTTTTTATTTTTAATCAAGTGGTTTGATTTTTTCCTTCCGTTTTTCGATCTTTTAAATATTCTAGTTTTGCGTCGGTTAAATAATGCCTTCAAGTTCGCCTTCTGTCTTTTGAAGCTTGTGTTGTTCTGTATAGTAATTTTAATGCTAGATAAATTGCAGATATTTGGTTGCTGATAGTTTTCAACGTTGGTTAATGTTAAATTAGAATAATGGAGTTAATTTCTTAGTATTCATAACCTAAGTAGTATATATAAGTATGAATATTTTATACAAATGAATTGCTGTCCACTTATGTCTTTGGTAGTTTAAACAACTGCTTACAAATTTAGGAGAATTTGCCATCAGGATAGGTTGTTCATCAGATTTAGAACTGTGAAATTTAAAACGATCTACCTGTACATCAATGTAATATCTGAACGCAGAATTTAGTATCTTATCAGTAAAGTTAAATTTGATTCTAGATTTAGTAAGATGAGGGAAATTTTTGTATCCAAAGTTAACTCTCTGTATTTATATTATTAGTCTTTCAATTTCGTGGGTATGTAACCTTCATTTCCATTCTGTGTTCCTTGGCTCATCTTCCCAATATTACATTGTAGCGGGAATGTCTTTTGTTGGTAATTTCAATTTGGGGAATAAAGTTCGCCAATTTTAAACGTTCTTCATATCATTAAGGTTTTCAGTGTAAAATTTAGAATCATTTGCGTGATTAAAAATTATATTGGAATAGGTGTTATGAAGCCTACGTAGGTATAGTCTGCGAACCAAAGAAAGCAGAAGTCAGTTAGTTTAAGGGAAAGTTAGTAGTGCTTCTGCTTGATTCCAGTAAGCGTATAATGCGAGTGCGGAATTAATTAATTCTTAAATTAAAATCTTATCGTAGAAGTTAATACATTTTATCACAAGCCATTTTTAAAATTCGTTCCCGATTATTTACTCAAACAGGCATAAGCAAGTGACATGATTACGCATATTTCGGTTTCCCTTAAAGCTTACCTACCAATATACTTGCCTTCAAACCTTGATTGCTTCATTCTCTATTTTGTGTTCATAAGAAAAATCATCGTATCTTTTAGTAATAATTGTCATCAATCCAACTAATACATTTCACGATAGTATTGTATGAAATGCTTCTGATACTCGGTTTGTAGGCGATTTAATCTGTAATTAAGGCATTTATTAAGAATTTTAAACGATTTTCAATAATATAATGTTAGCGTATGATAATAATATTAGCTTACCACAAAAACCATCCTATGGCTTAAATTACGATAATTCTTTGAGCATTCAGATTTTTCCTTCGGAAACAGTTTCTAACAATATTTAAGTTCAATTTTGCATTTCCTGAAAGAGATTAATTGAAAATCATATTGTATTTCCATTACAGAATGCCAGCAGATGGTCATCATGATAAATCAGCAACCGGTAGGCGGAAGGATGCTTCTGAAAAAGATCTGCCGGAACTCTGGGATAACCTTTAATCAGTCCTCAAGTCTCTCTGAATTACGAATAACAGAGCTGAGCACTCGCTTTGACAAATTGGCAAAACTTCGAATGGTTCTGTATTTAACTAGATTATCTGATGGATTCAGTATTTCACGTATTCCAAACAGGCATATACCTATTTCCATTTATAACTTGATGTCTCAAGAGTTAGGTATTTGAGAATGAGCGGCACGTGTAACTTTATGCATACTTACGAAATAAAACTTAAATGAAAAGTGCTTTGACAATTATTTAAGATACTTGGAAGCAATTTTTTCGGAATCATCGGAAATTCGAATTAATCGGAACTCTCGGAATTAAATTTTAAATATTTGTAAGAGAGATAGCTTAAATTTTACCCAGCTAATTTCCAAATTCAAATGTTGTATTGGTATTATCTCATACGTCAATTATATATTGAAATCATGCTCCACGCATCAGTTCTTGATATCGAAACTTAAGCTATTGCCAATAAGCGTTTGCTCTTGCTTTGCTGTTCGAGAAATCTGAAAAATAAATCTTACTCTTAAGTTCTTAGTTATTTTGATTTAGGATCATGACTGAGGAAGACGCTGGCGGCATAAGGATCCTAGTTGCTGCATTACCGCATCGCGGGTAGTGAATGGAATTCTACAGTAGGATAAAGAAATCCTATACACAGATTGTGTTGCAATTACAAAATATAAAATTTTAATTGTTCTTTGCCACAAATCTATGTATACTGTAGAATATATGTGCTCAGCATTGTTGTATTAGTGTATCATTGTAACGACTACTGTACTTATATTCTAAATAAAAGTAAGAAATTTAATTTTGGGTTCTTAATTTATGAAGGAAAATATATTCCTATTGGTACACTGAAATGTGAATTGGTGGTAAAATAGATAAATGACTTGATATGCCTTGATAGATGCAAACTTGACGATATTACTTAATTTACAACTCTTACGCACAACTTGAATTGGACAAATGGTAAAAAATGTCTTTTGAACGCTATAAATTTTAAATGGAAGAAGTAGGAGTTTAAACTGAGACAGCAAAAAGTATTTAAAATACCTTTGTTTTAAATAGTAGAATTCAGAAATTCTCTTTCCACGATTTTGAATCGCCGCGTTATCACAAAATGCATATTGGGTATAAAAATTACGATAGTCGTTTATTTTTAGCGGAAAATGGCGTTCGGAAAAAAAGTAAAAAATAAATCCAAAATGGCCAGATTTTGTAAACTAGTGTTACAAAATAAAATATAAAAACTTAAAAATTCAAATTGGCGCCCAACTCGTGCGTCGTACTACGTCACGATGACGTCAAGGACTTTCGATTTCAGTAAAGGGTTAAGTTGGGACCAAAGGGTTAAGTTGGGCTCAAAGGGTTAAGTTTGTTGAGCGAGTTCGTGAATTTTGGAAAAAAGGGTTAAAATTGGCGATTTTGACCTTGTACGACCTCCAAATTCTGGATTCGGCCTTCAAAAAACGCCACGAAGCTCCGCAAGGTTATGGTGGCGCTGCATGTACTAGTACGTAGTTTGTTTTAAGATTATAAAAAAACTACCATGATATGAATAATGGAAGTAGCCGTGCTGGATGAGTATTGGGTTTCCACGAAGAAAGACAGGGTTCCATTCCACGAGAAGGCTAATTTTTTTTCTCATATTTTTCCTTTATGTTTCTATGAGGAAGAACACGGTTCCAATCCAGGCGAAGCCTAATTTTTTTCTCTCTGATATTTTTCCTTTAATAATTTACCTTCCATTCCTTCGTGATACTTTATTTTTTCTACCTTCTTTTTAATATTTTGAATCTTTAACATTAATTATTTCAGGAGAATTATCGTGCCCACAAATTTTATGATTGATCAAGGAAAAAGATCACTCTTTTATACTTTAAATTTAAATCAAAATGCTTATCGGAACTAGTTACAAAAATATCACACACAGCGCAAGCAAGCTTATTTTTATCTATAAACCCAGTGAAAGTTTAAGTACATAAATACTTCCATTTTTTTCTGTGAAGCTTTTCAGCGAGGTATTTTCGAGGTGGAAATAGGCAGAAATATTATTCAGATTCGAAATTATTAAGATAGGAATTAATCTAAGAAAACGAACGTTTTTCTGTTCGATGTTTACAGTTTGAAATGCGAAAAATATTTTGAAAATCGATGGTCTGGACTCAGGATATTCGTACTCACCAGCGAAATTCAGAAGATTATACGAATTTCAAAATGAAAACAAATCAAAAAATTCACACTGAAAACTTTTCTATATCTAGCACTCAGATTTGGCTTTGGAAATAGTGCCTACCCTTAGTAAGCGCTCCTTTTAACGAACAAGTTGAATCCACAAGATACTGTAGGTAATATTCCTTTATTCACATTTCAATTTATTTTTCTGACAATCATGATCTTAAAAAATATAGTAAAGATCATATTTTCAGTTAAGTGAAATTGAAATCACAAAATAATGAATCTTGGTCACCACAGCAGTATCGTTCCATTCCTAAAATAAGAAGTGAAATATATTAAAATAAATTCAGTTAAATTTCAAATCATTACTTTATAAATTAAAGATTTCAAAAAATGAGGAAAATATGGCTAAATTATTAATTCATACTAATTTAGTACGAATTAGAAGAAATAAAGAATCTATGAATTTGGTAAGTATAGATACCTTTTAAAGCAAAAAGTAAGGATTATGCTCTAAAAGAAAATTGTACGATTGAATTAAAAATAAGTGAACAATTGAGTTTCTAGCCATTTACAATGAGTATTTACATATTGAGTTACAGGAAGAGAACTGACGATATACAGCTCAAATCTCTAATAAATTTTTAACTTAATATTAAATATTTACTTAATTAAAACGTTCACTTCTATAGTAAAGTATACTAATTCCTCATTTAATGCACCCATTAGTGCTTATCAATGAAAAAATCAATACAAATATCAATTCTAACTCTTGATTTTAAATGACCATTCATTTTATCTTATGATAACAAGGTGAAATTTATAATCCCTTGACATCAAAAACTTTTAGAAAGTTTTTTCCTCATTACTTATTCATATAGAGCTCCCATGTTATTGTCCATCTGTAGAATAATCCTTACTTTGGCTGAAAGGAGAGAAATTTTAGAGAATTTAGTGCATAAATACTTAAGTGTCTTACAAATATTAAAAATATATACCATAAATAAAAAATCATGGCTCTCTTAATGGCTATAAGACTAAAAACTACCATGAGATGCAACCCAAAGATTTTTATTGAAACATTAATTACACGAAAGGCTCATGATACAAACTACACCTACAAAACTATGATAAATTTTTAATTTCTTGTATTTCATTTCAGAAACTTAAGAATGAAAACCCATGCACTGTCGATAAGCAAGAAAACTTTGTATTTTCTTAAAACAAATAAGCAAGTAAAATTTTTATTCTTTGAAAACTTTGTAACCGGTCGTCCGAATAAATCTTGTGGAAAATACAAAGTCATCTTGCTTATTCATATGGCTTTCCACAAAGTTACGCCTTCGTACATCGATTCTACATACCGTTGTAAATTGAACCATTAACCAAGAAGAGCTTTCATGTCACGATTAATACACCATCGGTCAAGTCTTCAGAAACACGAAAATTTATCATACTTAGAAAACCAGACCACGTACTCTACTTCTTTGTAGCCACTAATTGCGATGTAAAAGTAACGATTTCAAATGCAAGATTTTCGGAGCGAGAGTGTTACTGCAATAATACGATGGTAAGAAACCATCATAACAAAATATCGCGAAATTAACTTCCCTTCATTCTAGAATATCATCAGGTATATAGTATAGATTTGTATTACGGAAATTAAAGTTTTGCTTGATGTCCTGCAGATTAAACATTTTTATTAGCGATCAAAATTCATGAGGCTTCGCCTCATTACACCGTTTTTAAAAGTAACGGTGTTAATTTAATCAAAGAATAATTGGATTTTTAAAGTTCGAAGTTTTCGATATTCTATCACCTAAAACATATTCAAACAAGAGTTTATCGTCGAAACTGGTTGACTATTTCTGAAGTCTAAAGAAACGTACAGAAGGTTTTCATATGCAGGCAGATATATTAAAAATAAACATTTCTGACGACGAAATTTTTTAGTACATGGAATAGTTTAATTTAAATTTATGTCTTTTACATGTCAATTTTTTGAGCAATTTAAGCATTTATTTATGGAAACAGCGAAAGAAAAATTAGCCTCCTTCTTCCAGATATAGCGGTGCCACGGAATTGTAGTACAATAATCGCGTTGCTGAATGTCTAACAGGGAGAGAAGTTTCAGGACCGTAAGTTTCAATACGAGTACGTACGATATCTATGAAAACTGTCATCTATTTTTATTACCACTCCCAACTTAAGAACAGTAGTGAGGATACGATTCCTGAGTGAAACTGAATTACAGCTTTTCCCTGACAGTGCTCATAAATATGGATACTAATGACTAACGCACCTAGAACGCTGCGCCCTCTGATGGCGGCCGCTGGAGCTATGCGTTATCGGCAATCCGTGGTGTAACCTTGGAGGAGCCAAATGAGATTCGTTAGCCCAGCATAGCTGAGAGGGTTTGAGGTTGGGGATAACGATATTCATTTAACTAAATATTACCGATAATACAGTTCCAGTGGCCGCCATCAGACCGCCGCAGTGCTCGCGGTGTGTTAGTTGTAATACTCATAAGAGTTGAGAATTGAGGAAAAGTACTGAAAAAGTATGAAGTGAAAAAAATCGCCCGACTGTGTGGTAGTCCAGTGACGGTCAAATTTGGAAGTCAGCGAATGTTACGTCCGTTTATAAAAGTGGATTGAGGGAGAACCCAGGAAATTATAGGCCTATCTCATTAACTTCACTCTCCGGAAAAGTAATGGAGCACGTCGTTGTTAGCTCACTTATGAAGTTCTTAGATAGCAATCGTTTCCTCAGTAAGAACCAACACGGATTTAGACAGAACCGATCATGCGAAACTCAACTAGCTCTATTTGTCCACGATATCTTAAAGTCTGCCGAAAATAAAAAATAAGTGGACGCTATTTTCCTTGACTTCAATAAAGCTTTCGACAGGGTCCCCCACTACAAATTAATTTACAAACTAAAATTAGCAGGTATCAACAAGGAAATAATTGAATGGATCAAGAATTTTCTACACGAGAGGGAACAGCAAGTGGTACTTGATGGCGTTAGTTCGGATAAAGTCAGAGTCACTTCAGGCGTACCTCAAGGCAGCGTAATCGGACCTTTACTCTTCCTCATTTATATCAATGACCTAAGCGACAAGATCGATAGCAATGTGAGGATATTTGCGGATGATTCGGTAATATATAGAGAAATATCAAGTGACGAAGATAGTGCTTCACTCTCAAACGACTTAGCTCATATACAAATGTGGTGCGAAAAATGGCAACTAGATCTTAATGTAGATAAATGCTATGTAGTAAATTTCTTCGAAAGGAAACAATTGAGTCAGAACCGCCCGTACAAAATTAGTGGAACGAATTTAAATGTAGCCGACTCAGTGGAATATCTTGGAATCACCCTAACCAATAACTTAAACTGGAGCACGCATGTTCGAAAAATATGCGGTAAAGCAACTAAAAAGCTCGGTTTTATAAAGCGTATTGTAGGTAGATGCGATGAAAAAGTTAAAGAGCGATGCTATTTCACGTTAGTTAGGCCCCATCTGGAATATGCGGCGAGTATATGGGACCCAGCGGATGAAACGAACTCTCGCAAAGTCGAGAAAGTGCAGCGTAAGGCGATACGTTTTGTTAAAAAGTGCTACGATAGAGAAGCAAGTGTAACGCAAATGCTCACAGACGCAGGTTGGGAATCCTTGAAAGAAAGGAGATTAGAAGCTAGGCTGCGATTGTTAGATAAATTCAGAGGAAATACATTTTCGGATGACGTAATTGATATTATGCGACCCCCCTACTTTGTCCGATCCGACAGTGAGCGTAAAATAAGAGAAATAGACGCGAGGACAAGTCGTTTTAGAGACTTTTTTTCCGCGAACGATACGCGATAATAATAAATTAAAGAAGTAATTCTACTCTTGGTGTTTACACCCCCTGCCACACGCTGGAAGGCGGCTTGCGGGGTACTTATGTAGATGTAGATGTAGATCATAAATGGCAGATTAAGTCTTCATATAACATAGAAGCCATTTAATTGCTAAAATGCAACTTGACCGTTTTTTTCCACTAAACGATTTCGATGTTCGTGTGAAGATAGCATATTCCTAATCATACCACTGTTTCCCACTGTATTTTAAAGTTGTCTCACGCTTAAACTTTTCATTGAATGCGATACTCTTGCATGTCCATTGTACGAATTTCTGTTATAGAGTAACGTTGGAAAGCAATATAACTTACCTTTATCCCGATCCATATCCTTGTGGGCTGCTAATGTGAACAGGTTCTCGTTCGCTTCATTGGAGTCCTTCGCAGAGGCTCAGAAATGTCCTCAGAGATTTTAAACTTAGGCAAGGCGAGTATGTTAGTGCATCACTCCCCGAACGCTGTTCTGGGTGTCTCTCAGCATCTTTCAGCGTTAGCAGTTTCCCTTTTTCGAGAACAGTCACAGCATATTGTAGGGCCTCCTTATCCTGAAATGTTGTCGAAGGTCTCTCAGAGTTATCAACTGGACGAAGATGGGAGAACGTAACTAGCGGCTGACAAGACATATGCAGTATCTGGGCCTTAGGTTTGAATAGCATTTCCGTAGGCAACAGTTTTCAGTAAGTTTCGTTTACAGAAAATGCTACCGTAGCTAAGAAAGAAACGTTAAATCATCGGCTTAATTCTCCATTTTTTTTGACTCATAATTTACCTTTGAAAAAAATTTAACTTTGAAATTCAATTGATTTTGGGTGAGATTTATTCTCTACTGAGTTGCTTTGCTTTAAATGGAGTGACCTTACCTTTGGTTTCTTCCTCCAGCCCTCCAACTGCTGCTTCCAATCGCACGTGCTTCAAGACGCACCCCAATACCCAGAACACACTTTTCGTTAACTTCCAGTCAAAACGAGTCCACACTTCTTTCAGATCGATGTAGCAATTAAATTTTCTGAAGAATCCATTTATAAGTAGTTCTAAAACAAATAGGTATCTTTCGATAATTACAAATAGAATATTTTCAAACGTCGAGACCTCGATATGATCTTTGCTCTTTAGACCTTCGATAGCGTCAATTCGCCTCTGGTAGTGGATCAGTAGGGGAATGTAAGGTTGAATCCGGAAAAGGGAAACTCTTTCGAAAATCACTACCGATTACGACGAATCTTTTATTCGTTATTCCCTTATTGACGCTGAAAAGGGTTCATTTATGATTAGTTTACTATCGGATGAAAACTCATGAGTATTTTCGAAGAATTGGCAGCACTAAAACTATCACCCTTGTAATTTCATCACCACGGTCTGCATATTAAACCTTCCGCGCGGCGCGTTAGCGCCACGAATTTTTCTTACTTCATTACAACGGAATGACTCTCTTGGATAAAATTTTCCAACGGTACATTTTACATCCAAACCAATTTTCTAATACTAAGTGCCTTTTATTGTTTACTTTTATAATTGGATCGCATTTAGAAAGATTGACGTAAAATAAATTAAATTATGAGCAGAAGGGAATAAACTGGATATTTTCCAATGAAATATCAACTCGATAGCAATCGTTGCTGCAATCTTCATATGAGAAGTTCCCTGCGGATTTGTTCGGAAATGATTTTCACGAAACACCATTCAATCATTTTTCATGAATGAACTACAATTTTAACTCATTCTTTACCGCCACGGAATCCCAAGAAGACCGCAGAAAGACTTCCCTCTGCCGACAACGAGTTGCTTTGCTCATTCTGAGGGACGACTTTCCCTCGGATTCTCTTCCTCGGCTCTTGAGACACTACTAGTAGTTACTAAGGGCGTGCCTCATAACGTGCTCAAATACCTCCAGAGCACACTTCTCACCTCTCCGATAAAATGCGTCCACATTTCGAAGTCAAGTGCTATTTCAATTGACAGTGAAGCTTATGGTACCAGGGCCAGTTTCAAACAGTAAGTGAGGGATGCAAAAGCCTATTGGCGCGGAAATCAACAGGGTGTCACTGCTTTAATATCAATAAATTGAGCGAATAACCCAAAGTTATATGACATAGAAAAATGATTGATATAAAATGACAGAAAAATGATTGATATAAAATGACAGAAAAATGTTTGATAATGCAGATGCACTTTCAGGAAGCCAGTAATTGTCACGGGGGAAGGTGGTGAATAAAAGAATTATGCAATCTCAAGCCGCTCTGCGAACACTCGGCCAATCACAATCATAACAACAAGACAATCAATAGTGAGTGTTATTCCTCGATCTTTAACCGTGAAAGAGCAAAACGCATCGCGACGATAAGAGCATGGCTGCAAATAATACACTGCGAAAGAGCGAAACGCGAAAAATAAAGCCGAGAAGGACGAGGCCTGCCATAATTAAAAAGGAAAGGACCGAGAGGATAAGTTTTCGTCGAGACAATGACATTGAACATTAATAGGATGGCAGACGTACGCCCATTTCGGGGTAAAATGCCCCAACCATTGATTTTAATTTATAAAACACTTCTATCGTAAAATCTTAAATGGGGGGCAAAAAATAACTTGGACTTGAATGAATTGGATGAATGTGACTTGCACGAATCTATATGATTAATGAGATAAAATGCAAGTTTATCAACAGTTTACTCAGATTTTTTGTTTGAATTCAGCATTGAATAAGGAATTAAATTACTAGGAAATGTAAAAATATGCCTTGAGGAAAACGTTTACAGTTAGATGATATCAAAAACTTCAATTCGTTCATCAAGTCGTTATACAAGTTCAGTAATGAGTTTCGTCCATCACATCAGAGACATGGTAACATTGAATCCCCGTAAATATACCCCACTTAAATGTTTAGTATATAATGTTCGTATTTTAGTTTTGTTTACTGAACGAATAATATTACCTTCAATGACACCAAGGAGACGTTTATTTAAATAAACGTTGAAAATCATATGATACCAGGTATCTGTGATTATGTAAGGGGAAAATTGGTCAAAGGTAGATATTTCGTTTCGAAAAATAATGTACTACTTATATCGATGTCATAGGAAATCATGTGAGGGACAACCAAAATCAAGTAATACCTGCAAGACCGCCTAAGTAGGAATCGCTTCCTTAATGAGGATATATGATAGAAACCACTGGGGAACACGCCAGGAGGAACCGAAACAACCCTTTCGCCTAAAGACTCGCTAAGTCGCCTAGCGCCCAATGTGGCCGGTCCCGAATATTCTAAGCCGTTTTTTTAATACGATGAATCACCAAGCGAGACGTCAGGTGACTAGGAGCCAAGCGAGACGCCTCCGGGGTGCCCGTGCAGGTTTGGTCCGCCCTACGCCCAAGACTGCAGAGGTCTGTTGGCTTGCCTGAAGGACAATTCCGTGTGGTGTCTAGCTCTTTCTCCAGCAGAAAATGTAGGAAATATACAATAACAACATCGGTACTATGAAATATATCATAAATAAAAACTATAATTTAAACATTCGAAATTCATAAAGATCATTATCACCATACTTTGAAAAGGTTCAGTTCACTAATGTTTATGTGCGATCCAAAACATCACAGCTCACATGCAGCACAGCTTAATACTTATGCACTTTTATAATTTCACTATATGAAAAATATCTTCACTTTTGAGTTCGGTCTGAAGTCAAAATTTTGTAGTGCAGGTAGTACAGTTCCCTTCCGTTGTAGGCAACGTAGCAGCGCTTGTGACTTGGATGAACCTAGGTAGTTAATGAGATAAAATCAATAATTTCAACAGTTCAACAAATACACTCGGATTTTGATTTGATTTCAGCACTGAATAAGGAATTAAATAATTAGGGAATGTAAAAAAATTCCTTGAGAAAAACCTTAACAGCTAGATGATATCAAAACTTTCAATTAAAGTCGCTCCGCAAGTTTAAGAATGAGTTCACATCAGAGACATGGTAACATAGGATACCCATAAATAGGAAAAAGGAAGCTAGTATAATGCATGTATTTTATTTAACGAGAGTACTTGATTGCAACAAGAGCACAAGTCACGCTGGAGAAAGTGTCAATACCATATCGTTCGATTGAATCACACTCGAGCGATTGCGATGAAAAAACACTCTTTGTGAAGAAAAAGCAAATGAGAAGTTATTATTGAACAATGACAAGAGAATAATGGGACTGGATTTGTTTAATGGGGCAAAACTCAATTTTAAAACCTGTCCCCAGGAATGAGAAACTGTATACATGTAATTATTGATGAATTCATACAGAAAAGGCTGGATGAACCAACGTGTCAATGTTAGTCATGATACGCACCTTCCCGACGATAGAATCGGAAGAATGCTTCGCAAGTCCTATGTAAAGGTTCTCTCCTAATATGGTTTTACCACCAACAACTGCACGAGGGTTAGACCGTCCGAAAGATGATTCCTCCCAAACCAAATTGCTACCGCATAGAACCTAGTATGAAAAGATTTCAATAACTTGAGAGTTCAGAAGTATCAATTTCAAGTCTCTGAAACACGTCGCTAAAAGATATTTGGGAGAGTTTTGTGACTATAACTTCGACAAGAAGGTCATCCAGAAGCCAATGGAAGGCCAAGATATATGAAGGCAGCCCAAATGGACCTTTTTCCCCTTCCGATACTCGTATTAGCCGAAACCAGCAGCACAACATATCAAGATTGTATGATACTAATAATACCATTCTATAATAGTAAAATTTCTCCAAAAACAGTGGATATCTCGCCAATATCATTAATTAATAATAGTCTTCCGTTCGCAACGTTACAACCTTGTGAATTAGCAGGTTAAGGCAGCTAATAAAATGTTTAATTTAAACACATAACGTTATTGATTGAAGGTATCATTTAATTTTAACGCATAATGTTGTAGAATGAAGGCAGTGAAACCAGTGATTAGGGTTACCACGTTATCGGCTTTTCCTCGGAGATCGGTTTACGTGGACCATCTCCGGTCTCCATTTTTATCAACCAATATCAGGTCTCTTGAGCAAATAATTCAAATAGCAAGTATTCTTCTAAATTAAATCGAAAGAAATTTGTAAAAATTCGCATCCTTTATTTAGACTGCTTGACAGAAATATCCGTGTGTATAGATTGTAAATTTCTACAAAGATATAGGAGTCGATTTAACATGATGTCGCAAAGCTTTGTCTAGAATTTCGACCTGCCTCTCCCAAAGAGTATCTTAGCCTATCTTTCGCAATTCGTTCAAATCTAAAGTTTGTTGGTTTTTGGATGCTCCCAATGTAAATTTCTCCGGTTTTAGAATCTTCGAATGGTGGCAATTTGCGTCCCGCACGAATTTGTCCCGCTAGACCACGTCAAGGAATCTTTAATCGCTCTGTTGATAAACTTGATAGAAAATCAATATTTGATAATAATGGAATCTTACCAAACTTGTAGAAGATCTTAAAAATATCAGAGCTGAGGGGATGCGATGCGTTTAAATAGAGAATGACCTTCGCCATCATTGACTTCGCGGTGCAAGGATAGCGAAGTAGTTACCCTAGGATTATCTCCCGAAGATCAGTGTTCCTGTTTACTTCTGGCAGCAACAGAAAAAATCTAAATGAGGAAGAAAGTAATTTTTAAGTTAAGTGAAGCACTTTTGTAAATGTTCTCACTTTTGGAAGTGTCTTCTCATTTACAAATAACGAGGAGAATATAGAAGTAGATTTTATTTTGTTTCTAATCAAAATTTTCTTTTATTTTGAAAGAAGTGTCATTGCTCAGACAACAAGATAGTTGTTAATTATGTTTTAAGGTTATCACTCCCGATGGTCGAAGTGCATCATTAATGTTTGTCCTGTCGAGTTTCTCGTTTATATGTCCTGCTCAGATATTACCATGTTGTAGGCGAACTGAACGAATATCCCGCAGACAAGTTTTCAAAATGTGGCGTCTCAAGGCACGATAAATAATTACATAACCTATTATCACCCAAAGTTTTACCTCCGGTGCTCATTTTTGCAGATTGAGTCGACTTGTGGCTTCAAATCTGCAGGTTTGCGGGGTAATAATCCGGCAAATGAACTGCCATACCTGAGGATTAAATCCCAATCCTCTGCGTAACAGGCAAGCGTCTCGAGCAGTACATGGCCGAAGTCACTTAATTATTATTGAATAATCGGTCGTACTTGAAGACAGTCCGATAAAGACGGGATTGAACGGAATGGTTGGAAGGAGGAAAAAAGAATTAGTCGGACGACGAGAACAAGTTGATGGCGGGCCTCCGGATAGCCATGTGGGTAACGTTTTCGATTGTCTATGTTTATGTTTGTACCCTGCAAGCCGCCTTTCGCCGTATGGCAGGGGGTGCATGCACCATGACTGTATTTCCTTAATTGATTATTTTCGCGTATCGTTCGCGGAAAAAATGAGTTCTTGAATCTATTGGTTCTGGCATCTATTTCTCTAATATTTCTCGCATTATCGGCACGGCCTATGTAGCATGGTGAACTCATTATATCTGCTGCATCATCTCTGAACGTGCTTTCTCTGAATTTATCCAGTAAATTGTTCCTTTGTTGAAATCTTCTACCTTCCAAAGATTCCCATTTTGCGTCCTGGAGCATCTGATTGACGCTCACTGCTTTATCGTAGCAATTCTTCATAAAACGTATCGCCTTTCGCTGCACCTTTTCTAATTCTTTAATACAACACTTATCGGCAGGGTCCCATACACTACACGCATACTCAAGATGAGGTCTAACTAACGCAAGATAACATCGCTCACGAACTTTTTCGACGCTCCAACGGACTTTATTCTCTTTACGAAGCCGAGTTTTTTAAGTGCTTTTCCGCATATACTCGTATTATGGATGTGAGTACTCCATGTTAAGTTATTCGTGAGAGTTATTCCAAGATATTTCACTGACTCTACTGTTAATAAGTTTATCCCACGGAGACTGTACGGATAATCTTTAATAATAGATTTTCTTTTGAAGAAGTTAACTACTGAACATTTGTCTACATTTAGCTCTAATTGCCAATCATCGCACCATTTCATAATGTTATCTAAATCATTCAACAGGGTTAGTCTATCCTCTTTACTCTCTATTTCCCTGTAAATTACCGTACCGTCTGCAAATATCCTAACTTTACTATCAATAAGATTGCTAAGGTCGTTAATGTATACTAGAAATAGTAACGGTCCGATTACACTACCCTGCGGGACGCCCGAGGTCACCTTTACCACGTTAGAACTAATACTGTCCAGCACTACGCGTTGCTCTCTATCGGAGAGAAAGTCCTTTATCCAATTTATTACCTCTGCATTCATTCCTGCAACTTTTAATTTGTACTTATGATTAGGGACCTTATCGAATGCCTTCCGAAAATCTAAAATACTGCGTCGACTTGCCTTTTATTTTCGGCAGATTTTAGGATATCGTGTACTATAATTTATAATAATGCCAGTTGAGACTCACAAGATCGAGTCTTACGAAAACCGTGTTGATTCCTAAAAACCGTGGCTCCATTCAAGAGGGACTTGGACTCTCCGGCACCTCCCGGGAAAGCGATCGCTCCCAATTTCGATGAAAGCAGTTCCAGTTTCGATTCCAGGTGGGGGTTCACGTACGAAATGGCGTGAGCTATCGAAGAACTTTTCAAATTATTACTAGTAGTAGTTATTGGCTAGTTTTAAGGTCAGAAATTATGAGAGGATGACAAGATTGGCAGGGAACAGGACAGCCTAATGTGCTGTAGATCTCCGGATTGATAACAAATGATAATGATTATGTTACATAGTTTTCTCAAAGGTAAGAGCTAACGGAAATGGTGTACCTACAGCTTTCTCGCAAATAATGGTGCAGCAGCACCTCAGGTATGAATAAGTATTTAACACATACATTAATTAAATATACATTGAATGCTCAGTGAAAGCTCTAAAATCAGCCAGTAAACAAAATGTATCGTAACATCCACTTCTTAAATTTACCACTTTGCTTGTATTTTATTTGACCGAAAAGGTTTCTTTCATATTTTACGTGAACGAACCCAATATTCTTTCTTTTCGTACTCCATCCCTCCCCAAGATATGTAGCACAGTCCATGTTTCGGATTCAATTTTCCTGGAATTAGATCTCCTTCATGATAGGCGCGTGCTACGTAAAGGGAGTTCCCATCCTCTTTTCCAGCTTCAAATGCATCTGATGGAATCTCTCCGTCGGAGCACACTCTCCACCCTACAAAATAAAAGCCAGGAAAGAAGCAGACTGTGAATTTCATTGAAAAATGAAATTTGCTCACGGCTCCGACCAAAGAAAATCTGTACTTTGAGACCTTTTTGTGGTAAAGATAGACCGATCACGCTGTCAAATGAACAGAAACATTACAAACGTACATGTTCATGCATGGAAGTGGTAAAATGATACACGTCTTCATGCGTATAAAAATATATCAGTAGCCTAGTTTATCCTTCCAACTTTCCAATCCTCTCATGATTTCAAAACTTACTATCCGCAGCGCTCAAAACCGTTATTTTGTTAGTGTTTGTACACATAGGTCAAGAAAACCGGTCAATACCGGCCGCGGAGGCGGAGTGGTTAGCGTGCTACCGCTCTAACCCCAAGGTCCCGGGTTCGAGTCTTGGCTCCACATTGAATGGAATAAGGTTGACTTTTTCAAAAATCAAAAATATATACGATAAATTTAAATATTACAGACAAACCACAATCCTGCTCCGTATTGCAAAATTAAAATATCGCTATTCTATGGTAATATGCGGCACGCCAAGAGGTTATTTAGAGCAAACCACTGTCTCGCGGCACTATATTTGGGAAGGAAAGCTTCAGAGGTAAACATTTTTAAGATAAACTCTATTTTTCACACTTGTTATTCCCCATAAACTCTGTGTTTATTAACAGACAATACACGTCCCTATTCCTACGGATCTCATTCACCGCATTCAACCAGATTTTTCCGCCATCCTCTCCCTTTCACACTACTAACACACTCATCATACCGTCTCTCTATGAATCATCTTCGTTGAGGAAGAAGAATTGCAGACTATAATCATCATTCTTTATTGCTTCTTCTTCTCCAGATGTTCAAACCACCGACTGACCCTCAGAGCCGCGCCCAGTCTATCTACCGCCCGGGCGCGAACATTATTTGACGACCCTTAAAACCATATCTTTCCTGATTTGCAGGTAAAAATTATTTTAAAAGACTTTGAAAAACCATTTCTTTATGACGTCGTTTCCCATCTTACAGTGGTCACAGAATATCAGTAACAATTAATTATGCAAATTCCGTATGCTGACATAGTAAATGCTCATTTTGAGTTAATAGTTCACATTACTTTCGATTATTTCTTAGTAGCAAAAGTCTCCGGAAGTGTAAATTAAATATGCAAAGCTATTTACAAATTACAAAAGACTCCAATTCTCTAGTAAACACATCTTCCAAAAGCCTGAAGAGGATTTACTCTTGGTACCAGAAAATCTTTTATCGATTAAAATTCTTCGAGTAAATCCCTTGCAGAAATATTCGTTTCTCGTCTTGAGTTCTCCATAATTCTTTTTTTGAACGTTTGCCAATCTTTACTTTCACGTTATAATATTTCGTATATTTGTCGTGTGTATCACATAGAAATTAACAAATAACATGGTTGTAATAATAATAATGGTTGGCTACGCTTCTGTTGCCGCCCTTTAGATGCCGATGCCCGGGTGCGATGCACCCCTTGCACCCGAAGAACGACGCGGCTCTGCTGACACTTTTTATACTAGTCACGCAGCCTTTCTTTCAGTCTAAACTCATTCATTTCTTGATTATTACCAACACTAACTATCCTGTTTTTCGCACATGTTCAGATTATCCATTCAACAGCACTTAATATGTATATTCATATACTTCTCTTTCATAGTAAAGTTTCAATATAAACTGTGAAACGTTGTAAATATTATAGATCATCTTAATAGATTCGATTCTATCTAAGATCGACTTAAATAAATCAAAACGGCTCAGTAACTTCCACAAACTTTTTATTATTTTGTTCGACAAACTTGTTGCATATTGCTTGCCACAGTTTGATTTCAAGATCACAGGTGCACTTTCCTTCGAGAGAACATCAAATAATTGATCGCTGATATTGATAATAAAGATCGTTTATCTTACTTTCTTATCAAATGTTGAAGTATTAACGCATGCTTTGCCTTTATAGTGAAATCGGTAAATCGCAACCGGGAGAAGTAGCTGAGAAATCTGGATTTGACTCGAAACAGAGATCTAAGATAAATGCGTTTACAATTTACACTTATGGAGCAAATAATTTCGTCAAGTACTTTACCAAAAGAACAAAAGAGCAACATCATAATCATCATCACCACCACAATTTCTCTTACTTAAATTTTTTTTCCGCGATCTGTCAGAGCAATTAAAATGTGAAAATCTTTGGAAGATTCAAATTTCAACTATGAAGGTAAGAGTTTCGTTTTTATTCGGCAAAATTGCGTCTAACGAGACCAACACTTCTAAACCCTTAATAGATGGACATATACTGAAACAACTTCGTTCCTGCCAGGATACGAACCAGGGATCTAAACCTTGCTAGATTTAAACCCCTAAGAAATCATATGAAGATTGAAATTAAACTAACTTTAAGAGTTCATCCTGGGCAGAATCTAGTTTTTCCCACAAACGAAAATGACATCACGATGAAGAAATTTCATTAAAATGAAAATTTTACACTACTCTATCCTTACTATCCCAAAATAAGCAAACTGAAAAAATTGAATTTTAGGCAAACATTTTATCTTCTTAACAGAAAAAGGGATACATGATTTTGAAAAATCTTGGTAAACATACGTGTATAATTTTTTACCATATAATTACGAGAGTTTCCTTTTTATCTCTCTTTCGTATTTGTGATATAGGTACTTAATCTTCAGTGAGAGAATGAGGGTAATCTGAATGCTTAGGTCGAAGATAAAAATAATTGATAAGTAGAGGAGAGATGCGATAAATACGCATTAAAATTGAGCCGAGGTAAGAAAAGATACAAATTACAGCTTTTTCGAAGTTACAGGGTGATTTATGTCTCAGAGATATATAGATAAAGGAACTTAATCATTAATTTTGCCTCGTAGGAAGCGAAAAATAGCACAATCACGTATTTACGTTATTTCACAGGCAATTTTTATTAGAAACATTTAAGCTATTCGATTGAAACGGCCATGACATATTTTCTTCAGTTAAAAATCTCTCGCAGCGTTACTTTCGTAATACGAGATAAATTTCAAAATCAATAAATCCTTATTTCAAAATATTTTCATACACGATGCGAGGTTTGGAGATGCTTGCGCGTATTAGTTACCTCCGAATTGCAGTTGAAGATCATGTTATATAATTTTTAATGCGAAGGATGTACCATTTTTCATGTTCCATAATTCCATAATATTTCCGACCCAAGACTTCATAAGGCAATAATTTAAGTTCAGATACTCTGAAATTAAGAGAAAAATTAATCTTATGTATAACGGATTTGACGATTCAAGAATATGTAAAGATACGCCGCAATTTATACATAATCGCAATACTGGAAGAGTAAAAAAAAATGCAGCCTATTTGGCCACTTGTGGTATAGTACGTCCTTCGGGATCTCCAATGTAGTCTTGTTTATGGTTTGTTTCCAATTATCGCTTCATTAGATCCTTTGAATAAAAAAATACCATTGTAGAACTTAGTATCCGACTTTGATGAAGAAATTAAACTAACAACCCCGACTGAAACAGTCACTGCCAAGGAACTTTGAGAGAAAGACGTTGAGGGGCTATGGAAAATATACTACTTTACTCTTCCCTACCCATTCGGCATTCGGATATTGGGAAGAAGGATAGCGAATCGATTAAAACGATATAAATGGGTTTCAAAAATGACTTCCGAAAGGAATTTTTCTTTCGAAACTTTTTTCTCGAATTCTCGAAAAGAAAATGATAACACTGCGCAGTGTGAAGGATTCAAAACAATATAACTATTCCCTATGAAGGAAATAATATATGAAAGTAATATTACACCAATACTTCAGAAGGTTGTTCATGTGTATGAATATCACGTTCATAAACCTTAGTAAATAGAATGTTACCAAGCTAGCGGAGAAATTCAAGATTATTGAGGCCAAAATCTCCATATCGAAAATCCAAGAGCGTGCAAAAGCTTCGGTTAGGCTTCGTTGAAACTGAAAACAGATTAGAATGTTTATCGGACTCGGAGAAAGATTGTGTCTTATCAATACAAGTGAGGCATTTGCAAAGTGTTTAGATGAGGAAACAATAGGTGAAATGATAAGAATTCGAGTTTTCTCGTACGAGGAAAAGAAGGAGGTTTGGATCAACACTCTGTACTTACGACGGATTTATTCAACCTATATGATTATCAATAAGTTAAATTTATCTCATTACAATAAGAACCTAATATTTAACTTTTAATTCAACAGATAGCAAGAAAATAGGATATTTCATTCAAAGATGAAAATTTTCCCATCGAATATTAATCAAACCGGAAGGAATTACTCCATCATCATTAGTGCTTTTATCTAATTAAGATTTAGTTAATTTTGAAATAGAAGCCT
Source organism: Ladona fulva (assembly GCA_000376725.2). Lineage (NCBI taxonomy): Eukaryota > Metazoa > Arthropoda > Insecta > Odonata > Libellulidae > Ladona > Ladona fulva. The sequence goes on along the minus strand of KZ308322.1, from coordinate 2,530,996 downwards.
GTTTTCCTTCGGAAGATAATTCTTCAAGAAACCTTCCAAGGAGAACGTCCTTATACTCTTAAATATTATTCTCAGTTACTCTTCGATAAGATGACTTTGACGATCAAACGAATTAAAAATATGAACTAAAAATATAGAATTGCTACAATTTAGTTAGAAAATTTCAGGCAGAAATAGTCTCGCCTTAGAAATGCAACTGATGCAGATTAATATCTTATCTTGAAAACGGTTCTTGTATAAGTCGGCTGAAAACTAATTCAAAGGCTTCCGTAGGTGTGAGTAGCAATGAATGACGGGAGAAAGTAGAAATAAAGCAACAGTTTTGCATTCTTTTGGTCATGCACGCACATATTTATTTACAATTAATTAGAACAGTATAAAGATCAATCCACTATGCGTCGTAAGTCAAAGGGCATCAACGACTGTGGCACATGTTCACGCAGGTTCATTTTTGGGCCAAATCGGCGAGGTTTGCGTAAAAGATTACGTAAACACCTTAATACGTCAGTTATATCCTTGATTTTCTGAGAAAATCGAATAACTGAGGTTTTGATTGTTCTGTAAGTTGTAAGTTCATGTTTGACGAAGTTCTGCCTTGCAAAATATAGACGCAAAATTAAACGAAAAATAAATTTAATAGAACAAAACTGTTTCGCATGGGGGCAATGAAAGAAAACGGATTAGTGAACATTGTTTCACCTACATCTACAGATGAGATATATTGCAGGGTGGCAGGGGGGCACCCCCCTGCCATCTCCCGGCGTGTGGCAGGGGGTGCCAGCACGATTTTTACCTTCGCTCCTACCGACTATTCTCTTGACGAGTTTGTTGTTGTTGGTATTAACTCTTTCCTATCGAGCTTAAACAACATCTGAAGCACGAGTATCTGTCCTTATTTCCAAGGACCTCACTGGCGTTAGTTGGCGTCCCCAAAAACACAAACAATAACACCTTGATCTCGATACCATGAACTAAATAAGTATCTCCTGAAACTACCATAAACTTAAATAAACTAGTTTACGTGAATACGCTACTTCTGTCGTAAAATATGATGTAATCATATGGAACATGAGCGTTCACGACTCGAGTCATATGTTGAGTAAGGCATCCGTTTGGTTTTTTCTTGCTCCAATACAGTAACGATTCCTACGACTCTTTTTAAGCTAGTCGTTGAGATTTTAAATGCTTGCAATGGACTAATAAGTGTATGGAAAACTATTTTGATGGTTGATTAATTTTACACATATAATTTACGTATTTTAAGAATCTACATCTACACATGTGCCCTACAAGCCGTCTTTCAGCGTGAGACAGGGGGTACATGCACCATGACTCTACTTCTCTAATCGATTTGAGTATCGTTCGCGGAAAAAATTAATTCTTGAAGCTACTTTTTCGTAAGAAAGCAAACAAGCACGGAGAAAAATTTATTTCGAATAGAAGAAATGAAACAGGATTTACTAAGAAAAGGATCTACTGAGATACAATACTGTCATAGCCTTCATAGGAAATGCATAATGTAACGATGATTTGGAACCAATAGAAAACTCGCTTACAATATGCTAAATACTAGTTTACAACAACTTAAGATTAAGAAGAACTACCCAGATTTTCCCCAAACCCTATGAACCATACTTCTGACTACGGACAGCAATTTTAACGGTGTTTAGAAAAAACACCGTTAAAAACAACGATAGAAAGAGAGATAAATAAGTCCTAAGATATTAAAAAAGTCCCTAAAGAAGTACCTCACAGTATATTGGATATTGATTAAAGATTTAGATTGTAATGAAAAAAATGTCACAACATAAACAAAGAGGGACTGTTCACCACAAATACCATACACAGTAACTTTATGAGATGCAAAATTTCATTTTCCCTCAAAGCTTTTCGATTTATTCTCGAACTCATTCTATATCACAGTCAAAGAATGCTAGCCATAGAAATAAATGCCATAGAAAGAGCGGAATTATTACTCACGGTAGCTCATTACGGGAGACGTCAGAAATCAGACGTGATCAGTCGCGATCTTTCCACAGTTTTGAAAGCGAATACTTCCCTCGTCTGTCACTGAATGACGCCTAGGAATGCGCGCGCACACTTATCTGTTATCATATGTTCGTGTTTTGCTTCCAATATCTATCGAAAGATTTGTATCTTTGTTTGTTATTGAAATGAGTAAGAGGGGTCGTACCACAGTGAAAGTTAAGCTTACGCACGCATTGAATCGGTTAAAGGCATCAAAGAGAAAGACCGAAAACTGAAGTCAATTACAGCTACTATAGAGTAAGCCTCTATAATATATCGAAGTCTTAAAAGTTTGCCAGACAGAATAATTTTCTTATGGTCAACGCTGAATCAGAGAAATTTTCGGTTTGTTCTAAGACGGAACTTTCAATTGAAAAAGATTTTTGATGCCAAGACAACTTAAGGATCTATTCCATGTATGCGTTGAAATAATGAGACATTGTAAAATGTAAGTAAGACAGTTTTTATCAACTACTCTCAATTTAATTAAAGCGTCCACGATAATAAATAACGAACAAAGGAAAAAATTTTAAGTTTTTGTTTTACTTCACTTTCCACATCGTCAACATCATGCAGAATAATTTAAAATATTTTAAAATGTCACGAATTTCTAACCTTATATAAGAAATTTCCCGAAGGAGATAGAGTATATATTTAAATTTCGAATTTCTTTCATTTGACGATTATTGCCTGTTCTTTTAAAGCGCATTCCCAGTTCTGCGAAGTTTAATCTCCCTTAACCTGTTCTCTTGCTTGTTTTTTTTTCCTGTTTGTCTAGTTTTCACATTATTAATCTATACAATACGAAATGTATTGAACAGACAACTTATTAGCTCTAACAATAGGAAAATAGTATTTATAATCAACGGAGGGCTACGGTTAGAAATATCTACTAAAAACAGCAGATTTCCAGAAATTTCCACTCCATTGATTTCGTTTGCCGATACAGAATTTCAAAACTAAATCGACATATCAAGAGCTGTTAAAAGACACCATAGCCAGTAAGAAAAAATTATGCTATTCTTTCCTCTAAAATCGTCACAAAAAGTCTTCCGGAGCATTTCTCTATTTCATAAGAAAAGTTTGGTGTCGTAAATTAAAATAAGATGAAAAGGAAGTCTGTTATCAAAGTGGAAATTATATAACAGAATTATGGCGTTTCCTTCTCGGTTTTGATCTTATAATTTAAGCCTGCTGGTTCATTTATCTGCCACTTCCATCTGGTTAGTAAAAGAACTTAAAGAAAAGGATGCTCGTCTATCGCAATGAACTAAGGGAAAAAATGCGGAGGATTTTAATCGAACATTTTCGCTCATCAAACGCAAACAAAGGCTTCGGAAGGATTACCTCGTATTAAGAAATGATTCATTGAGCAGGATTAGAATTATTTGCGTACTAAATTAAGATAAAAACATTTGACAAGCTACCTGCAGCCTAGTAAAAAAAATTAAGCTGAGTGTAAATAAAATGTTTTAATTCGCTCCGAGCAGCGATCATTAAGGACTGTATGACCAGTAAATATTTTAAGGATTAAACATATCTTCCACTCTGAAGATGCGGGTCTTCCTCGTTTTTTATCATCTTGTAATTTCCGATATATCTAGAATCTGAAATGAATCTTCCCATGCGATGCATTTACATTGGTAGCCTGCAAGCCGCCGTATGGCGTGTGAGTGAAAACACCGAACCTATTAATAAGCTGCCTGATTGGTTTTCCTAATGCTATCAGGAAAAAGAGACCAATAATAGCTATCCGTTCTCGCTGTAATCTTGCGATTCATGTGACAACAGCAGTTGTTTAATTTGCAGCTTAATTTTTTTACGTGTCCGAATGGTACGGTCTTCCGGTCAAAGAAAGTTCCCCACCCCTGGATAATCGCTGTGTAAATCCGACGTTCTTTTGAATGCCGAGTCTAAATTTATAATATCACAACCGAGCGAACTGTGATCTTTAAAAGAATTAAATTCATCGAAGAAAAAGCAATCCAATAGCCGCCGAAAAGTCTTGTAGGATGGGAAGGGAGAGAAACTTTATGACTTTATTAAGCTGGTCTTCTAAATTTTAATAATAGAAGCAATGGATGTTTGCATCTTTGATATTACACAAACCATCTCCAGCTTGTTTTATTAATGTCTAGAATCTGTCTACCATGGAGAGAAACATCCTTGTGAAAGAGAGAGAGCATGGAGAGAAACATGCCCAAAATCACCAGAGATAATCCGATTTAATCGGGTCCTCATTCTGTCTCTTTCGCCCTTCTTACATATCTCGTGTATTTCTTATAAGAAGACAAAGTTCGATTCTTGGAAAAAACATTATCGCGTCCTATTGAGACACGAATAAGATTAAGTGTTTATAGTTTCTTCGCTTTGACAATATGAATACAGAATAGTTGAAATTCCCTTGTTGAAGAAATCTGAGCAAATTTCCGCAAGTTATACAATGCAAGATAAACCTTGAGCCATTGTGAGTTAAAATAGGTCATTTAATGTTGTCAAGCATGGCCCACCAAAGGGAAGCGGGACCGCTCAAGGCGTCGCGGGTCGCAGCGAAATATCCTACTAATTAATTAATCCTGGTGGAACTTGTAGGAATGTCATACTTTTCTTCAAGATGGGTAACTCTAGATCCTACAGGAGACATCTCTCACCGTGCCCCGCTTGTTCTTGGATCGGCCCTGTGAACAAATCCATACTCGAAGACACGATTAAACATAGATTTCAATAAATTTATAGTCATCTTAAACGTAAATCCATTAATGCCTTATCAGAGGGGTTTTGAAAGGGAGAATGTGGGGATCAAAATTTGTTGAGCTTTCACAAATATACGCATTTAAATAATCCCAATTTTTTCCCGGATGAGTACGAAAAGTTAATAGGGGGAAAATAGTTACAATTATGCCCATATTCCGGAATAAATAATAAATTCGAAGAACTGAAGACAAAGATTTCAAAACACTCCGCATATTAATAAAAAAAGACACCTAGGTCATTTTTTACGAGCGAAGAATTGCGATTTTTTCATTTGCATCGAAAACAATCATCCGACAGCAATAGAAAATACGACGAATACCTTCCATTTATGGCACCGTTTTCTTTGACAGATACTAGTAAATATGACCACGGGGAAAAGGTTATTCAGAAAATACATCGACTCTGTTCATCATTTCAATAACGTAAAGCTGCATTGCAAACATCCATATTTACATAGGATTGTCCAGTCTAATCTCACAATATCTGGCGCTGGTCACCTACGGCAGATCTTATCGATACATCAAGACGGAGGATACTATCAAAGAAGTTAAAATATTGCACCGGAAATACGATAATTGTTACATTAATTATCCACGATAAGAGAAGTAAATCGTAATGAGAAAGAAACCGTATACTCACTAAGAATATTCAGCGAAAAATCCTATTGTTTATTCTTTACTATTTTATACGGAAACTGTTAAGATACATAGATGCAGCGATTTTCCAGTTGGTGACATTTCAGAATACAAAACATGTTAACACCCAAAAGCAATATTTAGGCAGAAGTGGATCATTGAAACACATCAAACAGATTCACAAAAAATATTGCACAGAAGTACCACCCTTCACTTAGACCTTGAATCCGAAAATATAGCAAGAATTCGGGTAGGGCAAATTTGATCCACAAAATCATTCTCAAAATTCTGTGACATTATACTAGATTATTATTGTTTGTTGGACCGTGGATTGATCATTAGAATCTATTTTGTTATATAATAATATGTTATCCAGCCCAGCCAGTCAGCTATGTAAAAAGGCAGAATTACACTCTGATCTAAAGATAATAAACCTTAAAATAATATTAAACATTTCAATGTTCTTTTCTTCTACAATTTCTTTCAGCCAAACCCATAAGAAATAAGAAAATGGATAAGAAGTAAAATAATCAAAACACTTTATAAGATAGTAATATGATCATGTGATGATGGTGTGGCCTAACATTGGGACCATGGTTGTTTCAATGAATAACCTGCAGACAGTATACTGTTTAACTTTTTTTTAAGTTTAAAAAAATAAAGTTCCAATAAGTTTTGCTTGGAAGAATCAGCTACATAAAATAATGGAATTACAATATTCTGAACAATTGTCTAAAAACCTCTAATGTTCTATCTATACTTTGCTATCCCAATTCATTTTCTCTAGTTGTGGAATTACTACTATGTATTTGATTAGGTCATAACAATAAAAATCAACTCAGCTTAACAAAAATAAGAATGGACAAAAAAGAAAGCATGATAAAAGCACAGTGTTTCTTGTACATCAAGGAAGGCTTCTGCTGCTGGTACATCGGTGAATTGATGTCAAAATAATAAATGCTCAATTAAATGGGAAAAATCTTCTTGGCAGGTGGAAGTAAAATACTTCATCAGCAAAGTGATGAATGCAGAGCCACCCCTTCCTTTGAGTGCATCACACCTAGGCAGCGGCATCCAAAGGGAGAAAAGAGGAACTCAACCAAGCAATATTATCATTAGAACAACATACTTTGCTATTTTTTCTGAAATAAAAGTTATTTTGGAAAGGTTATGCTGTGAAATTAAAGATTGGCAAACATTTAAGGAAAGAATTACTGATAACTCAAGACAAGAAAGAAATATTTGTGCAGTGGATTCAATTGAAGTTATTTATGTCAAAAAAGAATTTTTATTCGAAACTTTCATGTTTAGTTGCAATAACTATCAGCTCATAATGACAATTTACCATGTCAGTACATGGAATCTCCACAATTAATTATTACTGATGTTTTGTGACCAATGTAAGTTGCGGAATGAAGTCATAAAACAATGGTTTTTCAAAACTTTACAAAATAATTTTGACCAGTAAATAAGAAAGTAGGAATAGTAGGAAACATATCGTTTTGGTATTAAATTTCAAGGGATGGCAAATTATGTTTCCCCCCAGGTGGCAGATAAGCTGAGTGTGGCTCTGGAGGAATAACTCAACATGGATACTCACAAAGAAGCTCTTGAACCATAATCAAAATATTTAATACATTCCATGTTGTAACTGATTTGATTCATTTAACCTCATTAAACATACCTTCTACCACAACTTAAAATGGCCATACTATTCTGTTGACACTTTCAAAAGCACAATTACCTCACTGAAATAATAGGAAATGATTACCAAATTCTTCACTGAATTTTCTCAAAATTTTCTTCAAAGTTGTATACATTTTCTGCTATTTAAATAAGATGTTCAGCAAAATAGAAGTGGAACTAATAAAATGAATACAAATAGGCAGCAATATGGAACTTTTATCAAACAAAGAACAAATTAACATTCTATTTTTAAGATATACTTGAATTTCCTTGGATCAAGCAACTATTTTGAGTTAGTACCAGTTTCTATGCATTTGGTTGGTACTTTGTAAAAATGAAAATTCAGGAATATTTGATGTCTTGAGAGCTAATGAGTATGAAAATATCAACTGCCACCTCCTTAATGGACTCACTGTAGATTATAGATGATAAACTTACCACAAAACCAACTTTTTTGTTTTTCCTGATACCTGAGACAACTGCTCATGAAGGATTATCTTGGAGATGGATAAGCTGGATGAGATGGATAAGCACTTTCGATGACACACAATGGGAAAAAGAGTGCTATCTTGAAGGAAGACTGATATTCCACCTCTATACGATAGAGCTATTTTGGAAATTTGCAACAAAGATAGGTTTAAGATTCAGAAAACCACAGATTAAGTGAAAAAGTCAAAAGAGCTAACAGAGCTGAATAATGTCATAAAACTTACAGGCACTTTTAGAGGTACTAATATTGTCATTCATTTTTTATTGACCATACTCTGTACATCAATTGCCATCCAGTAGGAGACATTGCTCATGATCTGCCAAGGATTGGAGTCTGGAGTTAATTGATCAACCATCTAGGCATCAACCATACTTGGAAGACATGGAGAGATAAATATGTTTACAATCAGAAAAAATATACATTTTTTATTTAAGGTATTATGAAATTAAGTATTTTTTGCCCTTTGCTCAATTTTAAATAAAACCATTCAATTTTCAATAAAAAACAAGGAGGATCTAATGACGTAAACCAAAAAACTTACAAACAGATTGAAAGAGAATGACTCCAAAAAGTAAATATATAACAAATTTGCAAAAATATAACTGGAAGATAGAAGAATTTGGATGGGATATGAGCAAAATTAACTTTTAAAATTGCACAATTAATAGTTAAATCTCTTGCAAAATCTCAAATTTATACTATCATCTACACTGTATCACTGGCAATACTAGAAATAATTCATTTGATAAGGCATAGAAAATGACTTACATGACTCAAAAAAAAAGTATAACTCCATTACTGTCATTTATATAAATTCCAATCAGTCAAAACATTTTATTTTCATTTTGAGCCTTTATAGAATAAATCCTTCACAAAATTAGCAAGAGTTTCTTCACCATACAAAGTAAACTTTTTTTAGGTGTCACACAAGGAAGGAGGAAATTACATATGATCTCAGTTGTTGCCTAGCTGAAAAATCAATATATTTATTGTGTTTAATTCAAAATGTATACATTCTGAGAAGAAAAAACAATTATTTAAGTTTAACTTTGAATTAAATATTGAATGAATAATGATAACTACAAAATTAGAACCAACATAGAATTTAAATTCTCAATGTTAACAAGAAAACTTATAGCTCAAATGACAAGTTACAAAAAATCTTTAGAACCTAGAAATATAAATTCAGCTTATATTTATTTAACTGGAAAAATACTTCAGCATTTATGCCGATCACAAAATGCATCAAATCGCTCTTTCAATGAGACAAACTTGAAAGTAAGAGTAAACTTTTATTTGTTTCAAATAAAAAATTCAAATGAATCTTACCAATTTTCATAATTTACATTAAATAGGGTAGCACTTGGGTTTACATGTATAAACATAATGGAACAATGAAATGTATTACAACTAAAAATAAACTGATCTATTCAGTTAAAAGCTAGACATTGTATGAAATAGACAGCACCTCTAAAAAAACACCTAAATAGCCACATAGTGTAGCAGGCACATTTCTCAACAGTAATAAAATAACAAAACATTACTCTGAAAATCTATGAGACTCAACTTGAGAGATGTCTAGAGTCCTTCAATAAAATACTGCAAATATATACATATTATAATTAAGAAATTTTAACAACTCTCTCTCCAAAGCTGATGATGATGTTTTCTATAGATTTTGTCTACATCAGCATAAAAATTCTATTATAATAAAATGACACATGCTGTACATTCTGTAGTAAGTAAGCATTCAAGCTATCATCATACAGTTGCATCAGTGTAAAGTTGCTCGCAATAAAAAATGAGTCCACAGTTTCGATGTGACTAGAAGCAGGTAAAATGAGCTTGCTGTTCCACAACACAGCGAAACTCTCAAGCTCTGCCGATTAGTGTTCTCTTTACTACAAAATATGTTTCTTTGCATTCAGCATAAATATGTGAGGAGCATCCTTGCTGACAATGAGTAGCTCAAATTAATGTAACTCTGTAAATTTTCCCTGTGAATTCACTGTAAACAATTAGACCACATTGGATTTTGATTAGGTTACCTCTCTTTCGGAAAACAATCAACTCCCAACAGATTTTTTTATCTATACAGTAAAAGCTCATTATTAACTATATTTTATTTACCATCAAACACTACTCTTCGTTCACATTCTCGATGATATTTGGGGGATCAATTCACGTGGACCAATCAAACCTAATCTCATCAGCAAGGCCAATTTCCATTTGGCTCTTGCTACTTGATATCTTCTCTGCTTCCTGGAAAACCAGTGCAGGCAGAAAATTATGCTGAAAAACATATTTTTGAGCCGATTCAACTCCGCAACGGAACCAGTGGCAGTTGCAGCAGCAGCCATGTGGTAGAATTTATGTTCTTTTAGCTTAAATTTTTTAGAATTTGCTCACATTTATAACCATTTCCCCTGCTGTTATCCCCCTTTCGCAACCTATCTCTTCACCCCTAACAGATTGCTGCCTCTGAAATTGGGTTCTCAGTTATGTGGATGTTGGTGTTTTGCCAATGTGTGGGCTCATCCTTGCTTGGTGGGGAGGAGGGAGGGGTGGCGACAGGGACCATCAGGGGTGATGAGGGGATGACCTGCGGTGCCGTGGGGGGGTGGAGGGGTCGCTGCTGATTCTGCAACTGCTGCGGCTCAGGTGCATGGGACTTGGAAATGCTCTCTAGACCTTCCAGGGAACAGGCCTGCCTGTATGCGGACAATTTTGCCCGGGTGAGAGGCAGAACTGAAAGAAACCATGTGGCATGCAAGCGATGAGCATATGATTGGCTACTCTTTGAAGAAAAGGCATAAAGCTTCTACCACATTTATGACAACAAACAATGTTAAAACAATCATAAATTACTATAAATATATAAATGTGTTAGATATATATGGCAGAGGAATCTACACATAACTAATTATATTAATTTTGTACAGGTATCTCTTGACTATGTAATGCATAGTTACCAGCTACATAAAGAGGTTGGTATTAAGTTGGAAATGATTACATAAGAGGGACATATATGATTATGAAAGTTTGCCTCTTATTGGAGCAAGAAAGGATTTTTATGATTGTAAGTGTTATAGTAAAGTTATTCTGAATTAATTGAAATAGGTGAAAAAAATAAAAAGCCGGAGTTACATTTACCTAATTTTCAATTGAAAACTCATCACTTGTGGGTACAAAGGTACTTTACAGTATTTGCTTAAAATTAGAAGAAATACTTAAACCATGAAGGATGTAAAGGTTGGATATAGAAAAAGCAAACTAAAAAATGAAATGATCAATTGATTTATCAACATTCAGATGCCATCAGTTATGGTGTATGACTTGCCTTTAAGCCATTGGTTTCTTCCCTTAGGCATTGCTATTAGATAAGCCATTTGACACTAAAATTCCAAACATTTTATGTTCCTACTCCTATTACATTATTTGATCAAAGCACAAGATATACCACAAATTTAAGTGACAAATTATAGAAAATCAGTTATCGTGTTTTTAATTTTATTATAGGTGACATGACTACATGTAATTTACCTACAGTGATATTCAAACCAACTAATATGAATAAGCATTTGATTAGGGAATCAAAAATACTTCAGTTTTCAACTATCAGGGTTACTGAGTAATCATTTAAGAAATATACTGGTGCCAGGTTGCTCAAGTTCTCAAAAATAACTATTAATTAAAATTCAACAACTTCTGATGGAATTTTCTTAATTGCATAAATCATTAAAATAACACAAACTATAATTTTAAACATCAATTACCTTTTAATTATACTTTTAAAATAAGGCAATTTCATTGGGTATTGTATCAATGGTTCATTTATATTTGGTTTGAATTACTTTGTATATTAGTTATTCAGCTAGAATATACTAAAAATTATCTTCTGCAAGAATGTCAACACGTTAAATAAATAATGATAGAATATAGAATAATGAAATATATGACAAACAATTCACAACAATTTAAACTGAATCTATTTCTTAAACAAATTTTAGCGATAACATAGCACTTTCAGAATGAAACATCATGAACAGTGAGCCACTAGTGAAGGTAATTACCACAATAATAATCAATGTCTATCCTGATACAATTTTAAAAATTCTGCTAATCCTATCCATTACCTATTGATACTTGAATTTATTGAAAAATTTCACTGGAGAGTATGAACTTGATTTCCAGTACCAGATACTTAGTCAAATACCACAATCTGTAGAACAGTCCAGAAATGATGCTAAATTTTGAGTGACTGAGTACTCAAGACATGAAGTTGTATTCCCTACACATGATTACATATTTCAAAGAGTTACCTGTACACCTAAAAATCCTAGGCATGACCACATTGATTAAGAATGGTTAATAACAATGAAAGTCTAAAGAAATTAATACTCTATAAAATGATATGTTGAAGTAAATTTAACTTGATAGTTTAACTATATTGATTAAGAGAGAGAAAAAATTTAAAACCTTTGTGCCTAAGATGATGGATGACTGAATACAACATCAATAAAGATAAAGCACTTCCAAATTCTGTATTAAAACCCTTATTAATGCTTATTTTTTATCAAGATTAATCTACGAAATGACTATAATTATTACAAAGAGGAGCAAAAGTTTGTAAATTTCTTTAAGTATAGCATAAGATCATAGACTACATATACGATATAAATATATAGACATGTAAAGTAGTCAAATTACTTAAATATAATTACTAAAACAAAAGAAGTATAAATCTCATCATTTCACTAATTCAAGATTAGATATCAAAAGATACTAATAGCTATACTGAAGAGGAGTATAATTACTCAAACCAGCTATGTGTAGAAGATTTAAGCAATCCCAGCATATATCATAATGCATAATTTGAAGAAGATATTTATAAATGCGACAAAAATGTTAATTTTACATAATGATTTAGAAAGTTGTTACATTAAAACATTTATTTATTACTGATGCAAATGAAGTCAAACAAGAAAAGTGGCATGCTAAATGAATCTACAAATACTTAAAAATATAAAGTTTATAAATAAATAAAATTTTCAATGAATTAAACTGTTTTTGCTAAAATAAGAAGCTTTGAAGAATACTCTTATAGTTATGAAAATTTGAAACTGTTGCTACATAATAAAGAAAATGAAATAATAGAAGATACAATAATACTGATAAAAAATTGATGAAAATGAAAACATTCTCTTTGAAGTCTATTTCCTTTCTCCATGATAATATTTATGGATTCCTAGTAACTACATTTACCATCTAACAGTGACAATAAGAATTTTACTCTGTTGACAAGTATGTGTAACTAACTTTCTTGTAAGAATTCTATCACTATCATCAGTAGCTACTTTCTTGATAATTGGACATTCAGGATCTAAAACGTTTACGTGGCATCCCAATCATAAAAATCTTTCAACAACTATCAACATCACAACATGAAAAATGCATAACCAACATCCAAACAGGAAAGATTCACCACAACCACCAAAGAGTGCATATCAACAACAGGAAAGAGCCAAGCAGAGATGGTCGGAGGGTTTCAGAACAAACAAACAGTTTAACATCGAAAAATTAGTGAATTTGGAATGAAAACAATTTACAAAATGGATTGAAAATAATTCACAAAGGGATTAACTGGCATACGAACACACATCAAGAAAATCGCTTACCGTTTTTGTTGAAACCTTCACATTTTCTGATGGCATTTTTGACCAAATATCAAACTAGTTGTAATAGAAAGAATTACTTTTCCAATAGAATTGAATACAAATACAGGGCTACAAATAACAATACTGTACTCAAAATGCATACAGTCAGGGTGACCAATAATCTTTACATTATCGGTAATTGATTTTTGATACTTTATCTAACATATTATGAGAAAATGCTAATTAAAAACTCTCAGAGCAGCAAAATTATTTCACTTCTCCCAAGGAATTACTAAAGAGTTAAATGGATTCCTTCTTTCCCTTTTGAAAAATGTTATTAACTATTTTAATTTCTATTAGAAGAACATTTCATTTAGCAGAAATTATACCTAGAAGGAGAGAAACATTATTTCTGAATCAATTGAATCATAGTTATAGTAAAGTTATTCTGAATTAATTGAAATAGGTGAAAAAAATAAAAAGCCGGAGTTACATTTACCTAATTTTCAATTGAAAACTCATCACTTGTGGGTACAAAGGTACTTTACAGTATTTGCTTAAAATTAGAAGAAATACTTAAACCATGAAGGATGTAAAGGTTGGATATAGAAAAAGCAAACTAAAAAATGAAATGATCAATTGATTTATCAACATTCAGATGCCATCAGTTATGGTGTATGACTTGCCTTTAAGCCATTGGTTTCTTCCCTTAGGCATTGCTATTAGATAAGCCATTTGACACTAAAATTCCAAACATTTTATGTTCCTACTCCTATTACATTATTTGATCAAAGCACAAGATATACCACAAATTTAAGTGACAAATTATAGAAAATCAGTTATCGTGTTTTTAATTTTATTATAGGTGACATGACTACATGTAATTTACCTACAGTGATATTCAAACCAACTAATATGAATAAGCATTTGATTAGGGAATCAAAAATACTTCAGTTTTCAACTATCAGGGTTACTGAGTAATCATTTAAGAAATATACTGGTGCCAGGTTGCTCAAGTTCTCAAAAATAACTATTAATTAAAATTCAACAACTTCTGATGGAATTTTCTTAATTGCATAAATCATTAAAATAACACAAACTATAATTTTAAACATCAATTACCTTTTAATTATACTTTTAAAATAAGGCAATTTCATTGGGTATTGTATCAATGGTTCATTTATATTTGGTTTGAATTACTTTGTATATTAGTTATTCAGCTAGAATATACTAAAAATTATCTTCTGCAAGAATGTCAACACGTTAAATAAATAATGATAG
>KZ308322.1:2457808-2513944 GCA_000376725.2 Ladona fulva | reverse complement strand
TGAAAATTCTGCGCAGACGAGTTTTTCGAAAAGTTTCTGTCGGTAATCAGATCTTCTCTCCTGTAGCGAACTCCACCCGAGGGACTTTATCATAGCCGTAACGCTGCTGTCGAATCTAAAGTCTCCACTAACGAAACGGGCCGACCTACGTTGGACCATTTCTAAATCTGAGGCTAGACCTACTTCGTGCGGATCCCAAACCGCGCTGCAGTATTCGAGACTAGGTCTAATTAGAAAAAAATAAGCAGTTTCTTTCACTTTCGATTGGCATCCTCTAAGGGTTCTACTTGTCAACAGGTATCTTGGTATAATCACCAAGTCCGCCACCTCTACTTTAGAATTTAAGAAATTATACTGCTCGATTGTAAAGCGGCATTGAATTGTTATCCAGTTTTTAAGGATTATTCTACCTTTTAAGGCTTTCTTCGTTAGAATCAGGAAAATGTTTTTAGCAGAAAATAGCAAATATCCTATAGATTGCCACATCTGAGGCCAAAAAAAGGATGGAAAACCACACTTAAAACAGTAAATCAACAACAAAGCGAAAGGTTATGACTGAAAAAGTCGCATATCATTCGATTTAATGATAACCATTGAAAATACAATTTTGTTAATTCACGAAATATGAAGTCTTGAGAGGAGAGCGGTGATATGCTGAGAAAACTTTTACGATTGCGACCGAAGAGAGCCGGAACGATTTTTGGCACTCTCAGATTAACAATGCAAGAGAAGGATGTTCTTTCAAAGAACATTTGATGGATAAACATAGAAAAACCTCTCATTCCAGCATGATAAGGCGCTAAAAAGAGAAAGTAAATGCAAAATGGGGAGAGTTCTCAGAGCAGCGACACTTTTTCGTCACACCTTGCATCATTCCTTTGATCCAGTTACTCTCGACTCTTCTTTCATCGCAATTCTTTGACCTGCGTTCACCGACTCTTGCTCTAATGTTTTCAACTCGTCCAACTAATCCATTCTCTGGCGTCAATTTGCTCTACCAGCGAACCACACACGCCTCTGCATGCTCTATTACTAAGTAGGCGCGAGATGAGGGGAAGGTGAGAGAAAAATGCTAAGACACGGGATGTGTGAAGCAACTGAATTAATGGTAATTCTTGGACGGGGAATGGAATGTTACGCAGTGCAGAAATCATTAACGGCTATATTATGTATCCGTAATGACATTAAAGACGGTCGATGAATGGGCTGAAACCAGAAGTAACCCAAGATTGAATTTTGGTGAGGATGTAGATTATGAAAAATTATAAAATAGTAACTGGTAGATAAGAGACATTAATTACGAAGGAATATAATGGTTATTAGAAAATTAAGTGAGATACCCATTCCCATAAAAATACACAGGAATAGTTAGAAATCTCTTCATCTTTGTTCTAAAATATTTGATTAGAAAAATTCACAAAATACTCACAGAGAAACAAGCAACTGTGAATTTCAGTCTTAATACAAAATACTACAAAAGGTGATATAGTTGAAATGTAAGCTACAAAATGAAACAAAAATCTTTAGAAATTAAGCTTGTAACTTATGCAAGAGTTGACTACTACATAACCATTCTTTTTGTACAAGATAGGTATATATAAAATACATGAAATACTATTCACCTTCTCTGGGTGAGCCATAGAAAATCTAGCCAGAACATTTCCTCCTGCTCCCACTCCAAAACCAATGATGCTCTTCAAGTTGTAATGTGCCATGATGATATTAATCTGGTCAGCCAACTCTTCCATAGTGGGGTAAATATAACTGAAGAGGAAAACAGTAATATAAGAAATACCATAAATAATGAAGCTAATTCTAAACCATGTAATCCCATTAATTATAAAAACATCAAATTTAAAAAATAAATATCATCAAAATTGACATTACTTTCCACATACAAATATGTATATCAATCACAGTTTTCTATTTTGGAGTATGTACAGTAACATGCNTGCATCTTTAATAAATTTTCATTTGATTAACATACGCATTTAGCACAATCCTAATCAGTAAATTTTTAAAAGATACTACGAGAGCTTAAGCAATAGCTGAAGGGATTCCAAACCTACACCTATAATCAAAACAATTTCTTGCCTAAATTCGCAGCTTTGAGGATAGCAGAATTTATTACCTAAACCAACTGAATGATGCATAACTTGACAAATGGGTGTTATATCTACAGAGAAAGTTAGGGTTCTGATTTCATTTACTTTTCTCAAAACCTATTCACCTCCTCCCCTCAATACATGGCAGAAGAGGAAAAAGCTAAGAAATAAGAAGAAGATAGATACCATATCATGCCACCCACACAGGACACCGACGAGAACAGCAAATATTGTAAAAAAAATAAGCAGACACTTACATCAACCAATAATATGGGGCAGTTTCTCGTCCACACAGAGAAGAGATGTTTTTAATTACATTTACCTTCTGCTGAAGAGGTTGATATCTTCCGGTTTAGCTTCATAGCTTAAATAAAAAGAGAGTTTCCCATTCAGATTTCAGTAAAGAAACAGACACATGGCATTAATGGAGAAATTAGTAAATTTTAACAGGCACAGTTTTTGTTTTGCACATGACAAGCCCACACAAGAGCATAAGTTTGAACTGTTTACCAGCAAAGTCACCCAAGTTTTATAATCGTTTCAGTGTTTAGTGCTGTGTTTCATGTTAATAGTCTCTATTATTTTGTCCAGTAAAATGATTTAAGGGATCAGAAAATGCAGCATAAATAAGTTGACTGCCAAGGTGACTGAAATAATGGCATCATAAAAAAATAAAATTTTAAAGGATGTGCAAAAAATAAGCTAATTAGCAAAAGCAGTGCTTTATTAAATGGAAGAATAAAAATAATTCTCTTGGAAAAATGAAGTCCAAAGCTTGCTTTCAAGCACAATCTTTCTTTGGCTATGATAGTCTTGTATTGAGGATCATAAAGGCCAATGCATAGATCCACAAAAAGACATCACCAAAAATTGGACAAGGCCTTACAGCAATATGAAGGTAAAACACTCCTATGAAGTAGACATATTATTTCCATCAAAAAGGCACCACTGCAAATTGCACAATGCCAATAATGCTGGAGCTCCCACACACCAAAAATGTACAGTAGGCAAAACAAAGGCTTGGCAAACGCAAGAGAAAATATGCAGCAATCTTAGTAAATTCAGTATGTCAGATCAAAGATTACCATCCACACAGCCAGGCATAGCAATATAAATTAGAAACCTAATCAAGACATCCTATTCAGAATAAGGTCTTCACTGTTTTGAAACGATTTTAAATTTTAAGTTTAGAGAGCAAAATATTACAACAGACTTATTATTTAAATTTTAACTGAGTATTTTCATTGAATTAAAACTTTCAGCCTTCTTGATCAAGTGGGTTAGGTGTTAAAGGTGGTGTTTAGTGCATAATTCAATCCCATAAAAGTAAAATACTGCCAGGGAAAAAGTCTGCATCATGCACTTCAAAATCCACACATCAACTAATCATTCTAGATGACAGCATTCCAATTGATATTAAGCCCACATACGTTAGACTGCCAAATATTTGCTATCTTCTTTCTTATAGTAAGGTGTCAATGACTAAAATGCACAAATGTGAGATTATTTCCTTCAGAGCTCATTCAAATTGCTGAGAATGGTCTCAATTTAATTGCCATGCATTCTAAAAAATGATTCTGCTTCACTGCCACCTGCTCATGCTACTTAAACTTCAGTGAGACAGTACGGAATCAGATTAAAAAGTCTCTTTAAAGGTATACATATGATCCAACAACATCTTCATGCAGCTGTCTTTCCCTCCAAATGTCCAACTTCTAGAAAGTATTTCTTTATCAATCCTATTCCTTCCAGAGATAAATAAACCCAAAGGATTCCTTTAAACCTTGGGGCCACGGAATACCATGCATATTGAACTTTAATAAATGTAAGTTAGAAGAAAGGTTTTCATAAGATTTTTCTGTTGATTGTGGTCATAGACACTTCCTTCACCCAATGTTTCCTTGAAAAGGTCTGAATAAAAAAAGTTTCCAGTATATTCAAAAAACATCCAACACTACAAAACGGACAAAGAACATTTTGTTTGGCAAAGGCTTGCTCAAAAACTAGGCTATTGAATGAATTTGTAATTGAAGACAGTAAAGTAAATGTGACATACATACCAATATTGCGCTCCCACATGAGTAACAGTGAAAATAAAGTTATGGACATAATCCAATCAGTTGAGATAGAGATCGACTGTCAGTTTCGCAATCAAGACAAAAATACTTAACAACAAACATGTGCAGTTTCTAATGTCTTGATAACAACTTCACTAAATTTAGACAATAATTAAGCCATAAATTTAAGTTCTTCATTTTATGCTCCACATAATTATTTACATCCATTCATTCTGAAACAATTGCTCAAATTCATTTTATATATTTTAAGAAGGTGCTGACATTAAAATGCAGACACCCATTCTTTTTATTCATAAACAGATTTCCATAGCATTAAAAAATTCCATCAATAACCATATCGGTTTAATAAAACTAATTGTGTATGCATAAGCAATTAAAACTACCACATAAAAAATTAAGCAAGATTAAAAATATAAACTAAGACACAGTGACAATAAACGAGATCGGCATGCACAAAGGTGTGAACTGTCATTGGTGATGCCTTCCTACAACAATTGTCCCTCCTTAACATGTAGCAATAGGCTTAAAGAAGTCATTTCTTTCTTTAACAACATCAAATAACTTCCTGTGCAGGACTAACATGATTATAAGTAGTGCAACGCTTAAGGGAAAAGAAGGAAATAGATCCAGAAAATCTGGTACACTGGAATGCCTATTTCTGGCTATCAAGAAAGTTTGCATGCCAGGAGAAGAATGAGATAAATTTTAGAAACAACATGAAAGTTGCAGATTTCCAAGAGTAATTTTGATAACACTTAGATGAAGATGGCTGACCATAAAACAAATTATCAAGAGATCCGAAACATGCAGATTTTCAGTTTCAGGAGTTATTAAAACAAGCCTTTCTCATTTTTCAAGGTCTTCTTGAATCCTTGTCATTTAATATTCATCCAATTTTCTAAACAATAAGCACTCCTGAACTGAATGTTACATGAGAACATTTTTATTGGACAAGTTGAATAAGAACTACAAAGCAATTAAAAAAAATATCACAGGAATGTTTGCCTTACCAACTCATTTTGGAATTCAAAATTTAGGAACATTAGATGATACATGAATATTTTCACATGCATTAATACTGGGACCATCCCAAATAATCACAAAAATCCTCTCATACATCATATCAATCAATCTTTCTGAAATTATATTTGAGAAAGTGTTTTTAGTTATTTGATGACAAAATAAATGGGTGTAAAATTATACACCTTACTTAGAAAATCCAATTAAACCCTTCTCCAGATATTTCCACTGCTAAGTGAACTCAAATAGAATTCATTCAGAGCTAAACAATAATTAAAATTAATGATATTAAACCTCCTTTATCCATACATTTGTATACAGCCATATTGAAAACATCTAAGGAAATGAAAGACAGCCAATATGGATTTGAGCATTGGGCATACATAAAATGTAGGAGCATAAATGTATGAAACAACAACAGGCATCATCCAAGATTTAGAGGATGACTGGCAATTCAACTGGTTGATTTTCCAAGATAATGATTTCAGTTTTTTCATTAATATGGTCAGCCATTGCAGAAAGGAGCATAAACAATATGGTAGCTGTTGAAGACATTTCTGAATCAATGTCCATCTTAACCTACAACATAATTCCATCATCAAACTCCTTAACAACAACATTGTATATTCCACTAAGTGGTGTACTCATTAAAATCAACTTTTCTCACAGGAAACATCCTAACAATAACTCCACGAAGGGTGAGGGAAGTCACAAAAAACAAACGTCCTTGATTCTTCATCAAATTTCAAACAAGCTCTCTTCCCCTAATAACCCCAGCCTCCTCTTGTGGCACACTCCTCACTTACCATAACCCAGGCCTTGAAGGAATAATCGAAACGCCTCGCTCACTTTTCCTGGCTGCTCTTCCAGTACCATACCACAGTCTTGGATCTGTCAATAACAATGGAACAATGTGGTTACCACCGATACTTCTGACTTAGAAATAAAACTATAAAAAAAACAAAAAAGAAGAAATTTTGGTGCCCTGGTACTCAGGAAATATTTTATGGAGCTACCCAATAGGTAGTGCATTTCCAAAGGAAAATGAACATGGAATAAAACTTAAGAGGATCAGTACTCAAATCCAGATCTTCTGTTTCCTAAGTGACTGCTCAAGGCCATTGAGCTATTGTGCTAGAATTGAGCTCTCAAAGTCTTTCTTTTCAGGAGACTTCTTAGACAGTATGTTCTGGCATTGTTAAAGCAGTCATCTGGCAGGTGCAAGATCTAGGTTCAAGCCCAGGTCCTATCAGAATTTTTTCATGTCCGTTCTCCTTTGATGCACACCTTTATGCATGAAATCACCTATTACCTATTCCCTTAAGCATTATTATAAATGCTGAAATCTAAATAAATACTATTAATTAACAAAACTATGCTGTAATACAAATAATGACTTTTAATACTTCAAAATGTAATATTGTAAATTTTTTTAACAAATACTAAAATTTATTAAGATCGATGGAGATGGTCCACCAAGTATTGCTAGACATGTTTAGTTTAAAACGATAAAAAGTGTATCTAATTCTTATTTTCAATAACTCATTTCTGACAGCTGAAATTGACAAACCTTCATCCATGTGGAATTTGTTGGATCCAGGCGACCATTGAGAGTAACTGTATCGTCAACATGAGGTGAAAGTGCTCCTGTGATATTCATTACAGGCATTTTCAGTGTGCGAGATGATGTGCTGTCCCTGCGTGCTCCTTGACCTCCTGAAGCTAGACTCTCAACATCACCTCTGATCAAATTCAGATCTGACCTCCTGATGTAGGAGTCTATAAACAAAGCCAAGTTGGTGGGGTTGATATGTCGTTCGAAGTATTCCTTATACACCTGCACCAAATCATGATTGCGCTCCTCTGTTGACTGTGAAAGATAAGATGAATCAATGCTTTCAAATGGAAACTATCGCAAATGGAAGATACCATGTCTTTTGAGGTGAATATTGTAAAACAATACATACTAACTTGAACAAGCCAGTTTTTGTTAGAATACTTTAGCGCAAAAACTAATTGAAACTGGAAGTTTTATATGAAGCTTACTCTCTAAAGGGAGATCTTGGTTATCTAAATACCTGATAGATATACTTATTATATTGCTGATATAAGTTTTCTATTTGATACATTTTTCTGGTTTATGAAAATTATGAACATGCTTTTCAAAAAAATACGTTTCATAAATTATCTCTGAAACTTCTCAAAAGATAAAGAACAGTTTCACACAATGAGCACAAAACGTTTGATATCATACGTAACAATTTTTTATAATGATAATCAATAACTATACCAAAGATTTCCAAGTTTCTGAGATAATTTAAGAAAGCTGTGAAACTTCACACTTTTCACTAGGTGAACTTTACTTCTTATTAACAAGTAAGTACATAGTAACCAAGTCACCAGAAATAAAAAAAAATAATGGAGAACATAAAATGAGACATCCTGAAGTGAAAGTGTTTAAGAAGTACTCATAAACGAAGAAATTACTTAAAGAATATTTCTGAATAAAATATAATGAATGCAGATGTATGAAAATGGAAAATGAACATATAACTACACTCAGATAAAAGATGTGATTTACATATTACAATGGTATAATTTTTCTTAAATAAAAAAAAAACATAATACGACTCGAGAGGATATAAAATTAGCAGCAAAACCTAAGACAAAAATCGATATCTGAATGAAATGAAAACGAGAAATTTAGATACAGGAAAATTATATCTATGTTGATTTCTTTTAAATTAACACCTTACAGATGTTCCAACAGAAACATTTTTAGCCAATGCAGAAGAAAAAAAATGACACCTCAAAAGTCAATTTCAAGGAGAATGAAGTGAAAAGGTAGAAAGATTTCACACACTAATTCCATCCTTGAGCACCCATCCATATGACAGCTTCCAAGATTTATTCATACCTTTCCAAAGTGGTGCCACATGAGGTAGTCTAGAACACCCTGAGTCATTCCCTTTGAGCGTAGATGCCTTGCATTGAGCTTCTGATATCCCCATTCTATCCAACCAGCTTGAGTTGACATACAGTTTACTAGGCAAAGAGCTTCCACCTACAAAAATGAATTTCATAATATTAAAACTATATGTAAATAAAGCTGAAAGGTAGTTAGGTTGAGCTAACTATTCTGACCTGAATTCCAAAAGAAACAATTTAAATTGGCACTGATGAATTTCACAAGACTCAACTTTGTAACTTCACAAAATGCAATTTTATAATATATATATATCATTTAATATCCGAAGAAATACTTTAAAAATAATAATTGTTACAAGCAATTGATGCAAAGGTGTACAGAAACAGGCAATTTCTATTATTATATAATGTTTTAAAAACTTACGATGCCATGAAACAATAATATAAAAATAACTCCACTGATTTAAATCAATTTTAATAGTCTATAATAAAGTAGGCTTCAGAATAACAGTCTGCCACCATTTACACATCAAATCTAATTTGGGTGAGAGATATGGAACATACATAACTACAAGTGAATATCATGTCAATTATATGTTAATATGATTTAAGAATAACCAATGGAAACTATAAAATTGCAAAAAAATTCCTAGCATTATGACCATTTAGCATTAATTGCTGATCAAAAATTCCTTTTTTGCAAAAAAATACTGACAATTAATCTACACTTAATAGTTTTGTGATAATGAATGAAACACAATTTGAAACTAATTTTAAAATATTCAATAGAGAATATTTAAGGATTATTGGAGCATTTAATAACTTAGAAATAGATGCCATCCACTGAATTGTACAAAGAAGTTACTTGCTTACCTAGTTGAATGAAAATTTTCATCCAAGAATAGAAAATTCACAAGAACCATGAAAAAAAGATGATAGAAACAGGCCTTTAGAATAGAAAAAAATTTAAAGAAAACAAACTGGGCATTAAAATTTTAAAGGGTAGGTTAAGGATATTATGGAAGGAGAAAGATAAAAATATCAAAAAAGATTGAATTTTGGTGAGGATGTAGATTATGAAAAATTATAAAATAGTAACTGGTAGATAAGAGACATTAATTACGAAGGAATATAATGGTTATTAGAAAATTAAGTGAGATACCCATTCCCATAAAAATACACAGGAATAGTTAGAAATCTCTTCATCTTTGTTCTAAAATATTTGATTAGAAAAATTCACAAAATACTCACAGAGAAACAAGCAACTGTGAATTTCAGTCTTAATACAAAATACTACAAAAGGTGATATAGTTGAAATGTAAGCTACAAAATGAAACAAAAATCTTTAGAAATTAAGCTTGTAACTTATGCAAGAGTTGACTACTACATAACCATTCTTTTTGTACAAGATAGGTATATATAAAATACATGAAATACTATTCACCTTCTCTGGGTGAGCCATAGAAAATCTAGCCAGAACATTTCCTCCTGCTCCCACTCCAAAACCAATGATGCTCTTCAAGTTGTAATGTGCCATGATGATATTAATCTGGTCAGCCAACTCTTCCATAGTGGGGTAAATATAACTGAAGAGGAAAACAGTAATATAAGAAATACCATAAATAATGAAGCTAATTCTAAACCATGTAATCCCATTAATTATAAAAACATCAAATTTAAAAAATAAATATCATCAAAATTGACATTACTTTCCACATACAAATATGTATATCAATCACAGTTTTCTATTTTGGAGTATGTACAGTAACATGCATACTTATATTATCAATAAACAATGATTCTCCTTAGTATATATCCTCAGAATGATATATAATCCGAAATTAGTATTTATGCTAATTTAGCATTATATCTGGTTCAAAGACCTGTATCTAAACATAAACTAAGTTGAAAGTCTTTGTGTATTCGTAAAATACAATGAAAAATGCAGCTAAATTTCAATTACATGAAAATCACTGAGTTGCTTAGTTATTTCAGTATTTTTGATACCATGAATACATAATTTAAACAATATTTTACGGCATTCTCTCAAAGCAGTCGAAATATTGCAAAGCATAATAAATCTCCCGTCTGAGAGATAAGCTATTAGTAAATAAATGAGCCAATTTTGCTTAATGCATAAGAGCATACGTTTCATAGTTATTTACTCATTGGATAAAGCAAAATGAAGCTGTGTAAACAAATTTCCTTCAGCGTTTCGGTCATGATGAACTCCAGAGACCTTAAAGATTCTTTCCTGCGATTATAAAGCAAGAGAGCAAGGCGCGAAGGAAGTTGAAACATGGAGCCTTTCCTCGCTTCCGTGGCATACAAACAAATTACTTTCACCCTCTCTCCGTGACTAACTAATGAGCAAGCCGGTGAGAGGCGGCGGGGAGCTAAGGGAAACTCAAACATCACTACGACACGTTCTTTTTCGCAACGCTTCGCCTCAGCTCCTCCGTCGTCGAGGAAGATAGCCGCATCCTCGGGGCCGCTTAAGGTGCAGTCGCTTCTATAATTCACAGAGACCGAGGCGACGGCGATGCAGAAACCACATCAAGACATGATCTCCGCAATTACTCGACGGCGATTTCAACGCGCGGCAAAAACAGCTCTCACGTTGTCAGAAGTGAGAGAGAGCGAGAAAATGAGTGACGTCAATGCTTCGGAAAGAGAGTGAGCGCCGAGACGCTTGATCAGGAGGCCAAGGACGCCACGCCCACCTGGAGCGAATGAGTAAGTGCACGAGGAGTAACAAAATGAGTGTAAAGAGAGTCAGTCAACCGTCTCAGAATGAGGGAGACACCATTGCTGTCGGAGTCGTCACTAAGCGAGGAATCTTGATGACTCAACCATGAGCAGTATAACGCCTTTCGAAATTCATCACTTTTCCGAAACATGAGAATAATAAACCAGAGTGCAATACATCACCAAATATATTTACCCAACACAAAATACACAACAGAGGTTTCGCCAAAGCGCTATCGTCAAACGCAGCTTTTCTTAAATTTGAAAACTAAACTCCATTGTGGTATATAATACAATATTGATAGTTGAATATTTAATTTTTCCGGGATCTGTACGTATATTGTGTGTTGAACGGGGTAATTCTGTTCCACCAAGTTAGCTTTAGGGATGTTCACATAATCAGAGCATAAGTTACCTACATATTATATATTATATACAGACGTCAATTTTGAAAAGCACCATGACATATACCCTGGAGTTTTGGGTGCGCCGCATAGTTTAGAATTCTACACATTTGCAATGATGCTATGTGTAGTTGGTATCATGGTATAATCACCAAATCCGCCACCTCTACTTTAGAATTTAAGAAATTATACTGCTCGATTGTAAAGCGGCATTGAATTGTTATCCAGTTTTTAAGGATTATTCTACCTTTTAAGGCTTTCTTCGTTAGAATCAGGAAAATGTTTTTAGCAGAAAATAGCAAATATCCTATAGATTGCCACATCTGAGGCCAAAAAAAGGATGGAAAACCACACTTAAAACAGTAAATCAACAACAAAGCGAAAGGTTATGACTGAAAAAGTCGCATATCATTCGATTTAATGATAACCATTGAAAATACAATTTTGTTAATTCACGAAATATGAAGTCTTGAGAGGAGAGCGGTGATATGCTGAGAAAACTTTTACGATTGCGACCGAAGAGAGCCGGAACGATTTTTGGCACTCTCAGATTAACAATGCAAGAGAAGGATGTTCTTTCAAAGAACATTTGATGGATAAACATAGAAAAACCTCTCATTCCAGCATGATAAGGCGCTAAAAAGAGAAAGTAAATGCAAAATGGGGAGAGTTCTCAGAGCAGCGACACTTTTTCGTCACACCTTGCATCATTCCTTTGATCCAGTTACTCTCGACTCTTCTTTCATCGCAATTCTTTGACCTGCGTTCACCGACTCTTGCTCTAATGTTTTCAACTCGTCCAACTAATCCATTCTCTGGCGTCAATTTGCTCTACCAGCGAACCACACACGCCTCTGCATGCTCTATTACTAAGTAGGCGCGAGATGAGGGGAAGGTGAGAGAAAAATGCTAAGACACGGGATGTGTGAAGCAACTGAATTAATGGTAATTCTTGGACGGGGAATGGAATGTTACGCAGTGCAGAAATCATTAACGGCTATATTATGTATTCGTAATGACATTAAAGACGGTCGATGAATGGGCTGAAACCAGAAGTAACCCAAGACCTAGTAGGGCTTAAGAAGGGATATGCGTGGACCGATTAAGCCCGTAGAGAAAGCACTTACAATTATTTCTACGAATAACGCAATTCTAAGAATTAATGAGGATTCCGGATGTGTTGCTCTCTGAGTATCCATCGGAGACATTCTCTTCTAAGATATGCTTACAAATGCTGCACAACTTCGAAGCAACACTAATTAGGCAAGTTAGGCTTACAACAATCACAAGTTGATTCACAAAGAATGACGGCGGTTGTACTGCAACCGAGCTACCTATAAGCTTCCTTTACAATCGGAATAGGAATTTTCCGGATTTAGTATATGAAAATGTTTAAAGATAATACAATCAATTATAATTAATACATTAACGATCGAAGCTATTAATATTGCAAAACATTTCAACTCGGCTAAATCTTGGAAGAAGCATATTGATAGTGGTTCGACAGCTGAGATAGTTTCGCACTTTTAGACTATCACCGGGAATCGAAGCCGGGACCGCTTTCATCATAGGCGAACTACCCATTTGGGTATTGTGGAGCCCTCGACTAAAACATATTCAGCTTTTCAGAATGTACAGCAATCTCTATTTTAAACATTCACATCCTGCAAGACAATTGTCCTAATAAGTAATAATAACGAAGCAACTGATTAAATGACTGGATGACACAGATCAATTCCTCAAATTGGATCACGTGTGGCCATCCACACTTCTGCAAACTCATCATTGGTCATGATCCACCATATCCTTGTTTTCATTCATGATCGATACGGCAGCTTATGACTCGAGCCACAGGGTATAAAACACTGTCTTTAGATGGCAATTAGTTCGGTCACTTCGCCTAATGATCGACATAAACAAAACTAGCAAAAGCATGGTTCACCTTAAAATCGGTCAATTTGTGTTTTTAGCCCCATAATCCACTAAAAGGGGCCAAGACCATGGTAGGCCTAGTGGTCTAAATAACAGTACCGCACGAAGCAGGTTTCAACGCGCTGCTTCATCATCAGGATGCTTCAATAATTTCTGAATGTTAACAATAAATGGGAAATTTCTGTTAAGAAACTAACAAAATACACCGAATTAAGTGCTTTAAAGTACGCCTACCTAGATAGTAGCTTGCTAATAGGTCATAAATATCGCAATGACTTTTATGCCTCTACAATTATTCACCCATGAATCTGCAGAGAGCAGATTACGCTGACGCAGAAAGAAAGACGTAAAAAAACTTCTGAAATGAGCTCACAAGCAAACAAGTTCTCCAAAGACTGGTCTTAAAAAGGGATCAAGGCCGTGCATTACAAGATGTTACGTGTTTGGTGGGCTCGCCGTTTCATAACTTTCCATTCACTACGGCCGCCACTGTTTTTTTCCACTCATAACGAAGTCTACCCTCGGGAAATAACAGCGTTCACTCGAATGCGTTCACTAAAACCTTTGTTTTCCTAGAGCCGACGATTCTCTAGTGTGCAATGGTCTGAGTATGATCTTATACATTCATATTCGACTAGAAAAATTATTTTAAGTTCATTTGGGTTAAAAGAAAAATTGGTGGCGCTGTTTTACTTACACAGATCAAGGTTTAAAATTAATGTAAACAAGCTATTACATTCTACTATTCCATTATCGAGTAAAAAAATATGCCATTTGCAGAGAACTTGATTACGCTCAAGTTGTAACTTCAATTGTGTGAAGATATCATGAAGCTGTGTAAAGTGCTTCGGTAATTGAGTGTTTGAATCACTTTTTTGGGATTTGTGATGATTATTAGTTTATTAAATGGGAAAAGATGGGAGTCCAATAATCCGTTTTACTTTCGAAAAATAATAACACAGTTAATATTGTTTTGGTAGGATAATTTAAATAGAGTAATTGTTAGCAAATGAATTATTTTACTACGTTATAATACGAAATATACTGCGCCATGTATTCCTTCAATGCTATATGGTATCAGAATATGTACTACTTGTATGCGGAATGAAAGTGTTGCTTCCTGGCTTCAGCTTAATTGTAACACCTTATACAATAATAATCAATTAAACTAATCATTATGAGATGGAGTATTCGTTGTGAGCGATAGCGGGGAGTTAATTGGGGATTAAGTCAGAATGAAATGAATTCTGGATAAATGAACAAAACTTAGCACGTTGACAGGCGTGTTGCCTTGACATGGAAGTTCTTTGCAAAATAAGACGAATACGGAAAGAAATGAGGATTACGTAACTTAAACGGAAGGCGACTGAGTTTTCGAGACGGGGGAAGAAAAATATTAGATATCTATAGAAATAATGAAATGCTCGCCTAGGGATAGACAACTACAGGATAAATTAATACTAAATACTAGGGTTAATAAAAAAGCAAGGACATTCCAGCTTTACCAACAGAGGACTGCATAGTTCCAATAAAACCTCGCGGGACGCATGTGACATAGCATTTTAAAGGATAATTTATCGAAAAACATTTGTTGCAATGATAATTAAATAGTGTACAGTTTCATTTATTAAAGTAATTACAGCCAAATTTTGTTTTTTACCACTATAGTTTTCGAGGTTTAGGATAGAAAATCGGGGAAATTTTCAGGAGAGCGCCAACTACAGTATCACATAAAACTGATGAAATGGTCACATGCGGCCCGTGGGCCGGAGGTTCGATTCCACTAGTTTACAGCACGTAAAGTTAGCTGATGAAATAAACGAAAGAATGCAATCGAGATTTGCAAACTATGGCTCAATGAAGAGTCCGAGTATGAAAGTACAGTCAGCCAATTTGTGACGTAACCTTCAGAGAAACGCCTACTTCACTTCGAAACTAAGTAAACATATAAAACACGGTGATTTAAAATTATCACCGTAGATTCATAAGTCTACGCTAGAACACATAAACATTGATGCCAAACGGTAGAAGTCAAGAAAGCTGATTTCTCAAACGAACGAAAAGAAATTTCGCAATCCCGTAAATACTTCCACCATTTCGCTAATAAACACCGCGAGACGAAAGAAAAATTTGCAATTCATGTCGAATAAATACACCACCACCAGCGAAAAAATGATATATTCTTACGCAGGCACAATACGATAATAACGCTGCAACGTTACGCTCTTACCCAGCGATTTTGCTTCCCCCTTTGACAACTTGCCAAATATCATCGATGCTTCCATATATACAGATAGAGGACGCCCGTCAAGGTTGACAACAGAATACTGTCCGCGGTTTGGAAATTCCGCAATGGTGCGCCGAACAAATCTCGGTCGACGGATATCAAAACCTTCCCAGACGGACAGGGGCCTCTAAAGTAGTCACGAAACCATTAAGAAAGGTAAAAAAAGATTGGAGAGAAAGGTGAGAAGAGAAAATCGATACTGAGGTTAGTGAGGACTGAAGACAGAGGTCTCCACAAACAGTGAGCCAAACGGGTGCTCGTGAATAGAAACACTTGTCTAGCGCATTTTTGTATCCTTACGCAGAAGAGATTCGCCCGCCGCTATTGCTAGTCAGCATTCTCGGCGAAAGAATCGCCAACGACCGCTGAGTGAATCCGTCGAAATGCGGTTACCCAACTGGATAAATTCTTTCTTCCCGAAATCGCTGCTTCTTCCTCATCCTGCGTCAGCTTTCCGTGACCTAAACTAAAAGGGGCGATTAAGGGCGATCTATTTCATTGCGACTCCTGGAAGATAATCGAGGAAAGGGGTATCAGCAGTCCTTAACGTGAGCTAGAACGCCGGAAATTTAACAATCGTCGTTTCTCCAAGACAAAATCACACAGGAATATTTCGCTATGCATTTGTTTGGAATTATACATCGGAATAATGGAGCTGTGCCGTCAATCGATCTATACAAGCGATTGGACAACGCTATTCATATGCTATAGTTCATAAAAACGCACGTAACGTACACTATTGCGTTTAATTATAGGTAATATTTCAGGTTATGGATAACTTGTGCTGACTGGTGAATATATTTTTAGCCTTCTTTCGGATTAGGCAAACGAATGCGGATTCAAATAAAGTATTTCGAGGCCTAATTGCATGCATGCGACATGATCAGAAATTGCAAACACTAATGCCAGGAATTATAATGAGTACTTAAAATGGACTTTAACTGATTTTTCACCTTCGAAGTCAAAGTGAAGAATATAATTAATAACTTACATACGTATATGATGAATTAGAATGGATATTAACTATGTCCTTCACATTAACTCTAAAAATCATTTTCATACCTAAATCATAGGTTCCTATTATTATATAATAGCAAAAGAAAGTGGCAGATACTTGGCATTTCTTGCATAAATCATAAGATTTGGGAAATTGCACGTCAGCTAACGAATAAGATTCCGGAAATAATTATATTGTTAGCCGAACTGAAATTAATACATACTTACAAAGAAGTAAAATTGAGAATTAAAATTTATTATTTTATTTTCTTCTGAAGCTGCGAAAAGAATGAAAAATAACAAAAAAACATTTTCGAATTTCAATATTTACCACGATTTATAGGTAATCTATTGATCATTAAAATTCATCTAGATTCCTCAGATACAACTGTATTACAGTGACCAGGAAATTCTCCAATGATTTAAAAGAATTAGATGCAAGTTATAATATTTCCCTGCTATAATGTCACCGAGAGGTTTCCCATTACCAATCGCTCACTTTATGAGCAAAATATCAAATCACTCGACTTACTGCACCGGGTTGCCAAAGCATGGAGTTAAACAACATATGTTAATCACACGGTATTGCCCATTACTTTCAGAATGCTTGAAGTTTAAAGACGTCTGATGATACAATTGGCTGATTGCGGTGTTAGCACGACTAACAACGTAGATCGTCAACGCTAATCATGACGAAATACAACTCCCTCGGGCATAAAAAAAACTCGAGAGATGTTTCAAAAACCCTGAGCAACCTACGTCAAGGAGCTATCACAGTAATCAAAACGAAATAATTCCCGAGAGCTTTCACGAAATCATCCGCGTAAAAAAAATCAGACGGCACCTGCGTCACAGAAGCAAAGCCCAAGAGAACAGAGAATAGGATCAATACGCCAAAAAAAGATCCTTCCCCGGGGTCATACCTCCGGAGACCAAAGGGAGAAGGCGAAGAAAAAGAAAATAGCATCACAAGACGAGTTAAGTTTCGACGAGGTTTTCAACGAGGAGAAATGTAAATGCTCTCGCCGCCAGCGACGCTCACGGCGAGCACACTTCGAGAGCATCGACTCCTCTCCGCTCTCAAAGACAAGCAATTACGCCACTTTGAGAGGAACAAAGGGGAGGCGTCAAGGGAGGCTCTCGTGGATGATGAGTGCGGGGGGGGAATGGGCTCGCGGTGGAAGTGGGGGGGCTTCCCTTCGCTTCCGCCATACGGGGCGAAGCCTCAATATTCCGCGACGGGGAAGTTAACTGAGGTAAGGCGTGGCCTTCCGAGGCGAATCATTCCCTTCGAGAGCGAATCGCTCAATCGAGAGCAATACTTTCGGAGAGAATGATATTCCACTGCGAAATTATATAAGGTCCCGGAGAAGAGGGAACCGTTTCCTTCAAATCAGAGTGGGGTAGGATTGAATACGTCCGCGACATTGACGTTCTCCAAGGTTACGAGAATTTATTCCGCATAATCGAAGAAAAATTAATTGGTGGGTGTTGCAAGCGTAAACACACCTACCTTTCCCACCTTAGTGATTTATCGCAATTGACGCGTGATTCAGACTGTAAGATCTGACTTTTCGAAGTGGATGCGTGTAGAATAGAAATGGAAAGTTATGGGGAATAGAATTTCGATTAAAATTAACGAATATGATTTAGCAACGAATTATTCCCATCAGCTGAGGTATCACTACACTATAAAAAGGCGGAATTAATCCACCAAAGAAGACTCCCTGTTATCAGTGAAATTTGGCCTCGTGAATGTTGTAAAATATTAAGTACAGTCCTTGAAACAGAACTTCTGTAGTTATCTTTTTCAGCCTGAAATGATTGGCCGTACCTGACCATAGTAAAATGAAACTGGCATAAAATTAAAGAAAGTGACCTGAAGATTTCGTTAAAAATACAGCTCTAATTGCCCAGAAGAGAAAGATTGAGAGAGCTAACAGATAACAAAGCATTTCTCAAATGTGTATACGATGTTTTTAAAACTAATGAATGGATAAGTAGAAGCGGATGTAAACCTTTTCACGAAGGAAAGATAAGGGTACATAACATCACATTTTTCACGCCGAATGAAATTGTGTCCTTCTGTCATTAGAACACGCGAATTATTACGAAAGAGACCACGAACAGGGTTTGCAATACTCAAAATTATTACCCTTCCTCTATTTTATCATAAGCTCTTTTATGTCTACCCTAATATAGTATACAAAGAGAAGCGTATATATCAATCGAAAAAACCCCAAAAATGCTTCAGAACTTCTGTATTCCAATTTCGCTGACTCGAATCACTTCTTAGAAACTTCGAACGAAAACAAGATAGTTGGTCAGGCCCAATAAATATAGATCTTCTCCGGGAATTAACGAGGCTCGGAAGAGATCTGATCTATTTCCAGAATGATAGAAGTGAGAAAGTCCTGAAATGAAGATTATACAGTCTAATCGTTCCTGAGGGGTACATACAACGTTATACATAATCATGAGATCACTC
Source organism: Ladona fulva (assembly GCA_000376725.2). Classification (NCBI taxonomy): domain Eukaryota; kingdom Metazoa; phylum Arthropoda; class Insecta; order Odonata; family Libellulidae; genus Ladona; species Ladona fulva. Next base: position 2,494,958 of record KZ308322.1, on the reverse strand, counting down.
CCGTCAAGTTGACAGCCTACGTAAAAATGTCCGATTTATTTTCATTTCCTCTTTCACGGAACTTCTGTCCTGGCAGGAACTCGTACTAAGGAGAGAACACTCGGTAGTAAAAAAAAGGTGAAGTTTCGTCAGATGTTCACGTGTGACGATAAAGCAGAGTTCAGACCAAGTCTGTCCGTGGTTGCGTGATCAACGGGCCAAATTCCACAACAGCATCATTTCCAAATTGCTGTTGTGACGGGATAAATGCTTGAATCTCTCTGATGACTATGAAGAAAAATAGTGAAACTTGATTTTCCAGCATACTTAATCATCTCTGCAAAAATCGTGGGGCCAAGGACCCAAATTTTCCATTATCCTTAGTATACATTACCTTATACATTATCTACCACTACCAGCAAGACGCTAACGAGATTCTAAGCAACAAAATACGAAGGAAACCGGTTATCTTCCGTAAGCAAACACGAATGTCTATTTCCGCAGAACCCAACTGATACCATTTCCCAGAATGAAATTGTTTAGTGGCAATAAAAATGCATCACCTCCGCGATAAATTTCGATTCATAAATGTGATATGTGGGGAGAAATTCAAAATTTATCGATTTCTTACTTTCATGGAAATAAACCACGTTTCCGAGGGACACATTCATCTACAACCCCACATCACAGTTTTCAGCGCGAGTTATTGTGACAGCACATCTGGAATTCGATTTATGGTGGAAAGAAATTTCTGCTGGAAACAACAGCCGTTAGGAAGGTCAAGGAAGTTATCTCAGTGAGGGCATCATAATTCCTCAAACACACTGATGTTTTTCTAAAAAATAATGTAACTTTCATAGCCAATTGTGATTAGTAGGGAGCATTTAATCACTTGTATCACAACCCTTCATGAAAAAAGTACTCAAGACCGTACTGTAAGCTATCAAAGTAAACATGTTCAAAAATTTCCAAGATGAAAATTAGAGATATTATATACATTGAAAATATTTCATCTTAACACAGTTGAACCTAAGTAACCCTTACTTTTTCCTCCTCCTTCCTTGCAGAAGTAAGAATAATTGATATATCTAGGGCTTCCGTATAGCCGAGTGGCTAGCTAGTTCGCTTACGAAGAAAGTGGTCCCGTGTTCGATTTCCGGTGAGAGCCCAAACGTGCAAAATGACCATCTATCGAGACGGTTAAAACATTTCATAATCTTATTAAATAACACGTTAATATTTCATTACGCGATGAAGTCCTTGAAAGTGGAAACAGTATCGATGAGCGAAAAAAGAGGTAGCAATTATATTTGTCGTAGAAATCGCACACATTGACAATTATTACCATACATAGAGATAAATACATACAATTTTACATTTAACCTGGACAACCAGTAAATAACGCAGATAAAAAATTCGGTTGTATTATGCGTGATGACTGTATACGTAATAAGCATTTAAAAAAATAACTTGGATAATTCCATAACTTGCGCTTATTAAAAATCTTTGTTTAATATACTCAGCCATAAAATTCATCTTGTAATAACAGAAAAAATTTTCCTACAAAGAAATGTACGAAGTAGCAATTGATCCTATTTTTCCGGGAATATCACATCCATTTCTGATGTAATCGGGCCATTATTTTAACTTTTAATGTGTTTCTGTTTCATATAAATAACGCGCGCGTTATCTACCAGTAATTATGAAAATAATTTGCGATGATACAATTAAACGAAAATTATTGATTCCATAGAAAGAAGCCTCGATATTCCCCGAATGCAATCGGATTAATGGTGTCATTGTTATGTCATTAATAAGAGATTTGCCAATCACTCTTCACTCTCGCTTGATTGCAAAGCGAAGCGTTTCATGGCAATTGTTCATTCAATACCAACCCGATCGCAATGGCGGCCACTCTTCTGGAATGAACACAAAAATAGACGACATGAAAAATGAAGGCTAAATGGACGCAGACCCTTAGTTACAAGTGCAATGCTGAAGTACCCTCATAAGTCAGAGTAAAGACATACATTCTAGGAAAGACTTTGCCATTAGCCATTCAAGCTTCCAACCGTTCCAGTGGACTGTAAAAAAACGGAGCGAAATGTAAATTTCGCACCTTGCTGCAACAATCATGAAAGGAAAATGGTCATGAAAGGAAATTTCCATTCGTGGAAACCTATCGGCGAACACTATCGTTCGATAATTTTATTTCCATCGCAAAATCAGCCGTTCAAGTCACTGAAAGATGTATACATAAATCGATCGCTTCCGACGGCCAAAGAATGGAAAAGTTTTTTTCAGTCGGAGGGGAGACCGCGCGAATCGGAACGACCTCGTAAAATATTACGGCATGCTTCCTGCTGAGGGAAACGTTCGTGAAATCATTAAAAATAACTTATTATCGGGCGGAGTCATGACGCCATTTGCGAAATATGCGCTATCATTAAGAGCCAGATATCGTTAGGCAAATGACTTCGGGAAGTAAGGCGAGTTACTGGAAATATCAAGGGTATTTTGCAAAACTACGGGGGCGTGAAAGGTCGGAGCGAGAGTTCCGTTAATGCAGGGTCATTTGGAGATGGAGAAGAGACCAGCGAAACTAAAGGAAGACGAAATCCGGGAGAAAGGCTAGGAAAGTTACAGTCGCAGAGGTTAGTGATCTTTTGATGGCAACTGCTGTATCTCTTTTATGCTGTTTTACTCTCAAGCTCCGTATTATTCCATTCTTTTTCACTCATTAGCTGAGAGATGTTTAAATATGCCGTTATTTTTACGTATGCGCATTCAAATATTAGACACTGAAATTACGATTAGATAAAATAAAATATTTACATGCAAATGAACATTACATTTAGGAAAAGTAAAAAAAGGAACCACATTTTTCTGGAAACAAGATCTTATTTAATACAAAAAACACTGCAAAATACCACACACAAACCAAAACTTAAAAAGCACATCTTGAAATGAAGATGACGCTTATGCGTTGAAATTAGTCCTGCCTCTTCTGGTTTTGGCTTGTGTATGGTATACGGCAGTTTTATATTAAATAGCATCTAGTTTAAAAGTGGTTCCTATTTTTTATTTTTCCTAACGTCATAGACTATCACAAAGTGACCGGTCAGTCAGAATTTAACATTAACTTTACAATGAAAAGCAATCTATTTCAGTCCTCGGGATCTTTGAATTGCAATGCACGGGACTAATATCCTGCTTCGCTATGTTGGGTCTCATTGTATGCGTGTATGTATGTATAGTTGTGAGAATAAACATTAACTTGAACTTGATATTCATCGATCTTCCCATGCATACTAATACCTTTCCATTACCCGTCTCCTTACAGTCACTTCAGAGCTAAACCCTTGCGAATACGATGACTACTACTGTAGCTGTTTTGACGGTCTAGATTCGTCCAGGGATTATTTACGATAACCGAATTCCTAAGCCTTCTTGAACTCGGAGAACAAGACTTCTTAAACTGAAATTAAAGAATGGCGCTGTCTCTAAATAAAACTACTTTACTCACTGAAGGCATCTGAATTTCGAAAGGATTCTTTTAACGATTTCAGACTTGAAGAATCTGCGTCAAACTGTTTTCCCCGATTCATTTCGAGTCGTTCCTTCAATCTTAATTGCTTAAAGGTTTTTCAACAACGCGTACATAAAAAAATAAGAGAGAATTAAGACCAAGTGGTGACTAACTATTCCCAAAAGAAGCTGAAACAAAACCTTGGAGAAAATTTTAACAGGACTGAATATCGATGAGGCCCCTGCGTCAGGACAATCATAACAAACGGAAATAAACTTCACCGCAGTCTTCCGTAGGCAGATTTTCATATTTTTTTCAAGCACTGGGACTCTTTCTACGATGCGACGCAGAAACACAAATCCGTCCTGAGAAGCGCTTCTGAGTCACTCCCCACCCTCCGTGTATCCCTTCCCCTATCCGCGACACCACACAAACAACACGGGCATTGCACCTGGAACACGCGCGTGCCACGAGAGAGGACTTGGTCATTCGAGCGAATCGCAACGGCGCTGAGAGGAAAAGCGCGGCTGGGTAATGAAAAAATCTGCTTGGGCGAATGTCTGTCTCTATGGGTTCACATCGCCATGTTAGTGATCGTCAAACGCGTAGGACTCGCAGCCTCGCATTGCGAGAAGGCGGTCCGCCTACAGAAAAAAAGAAGCAAGCCCGCCCATTTATAAATACGCGATCTGTGTTGCCACTGCGCAATATACGAACGGAGACGTTCGCAGAGAGGAAACTGGAGCTTTCTCGGGTGATCTTCGAATTCTTCTAACCATATTAGCATATACAGATAAACTGGTTAAAGGGGACTATAATATTAATGTCATATTTATCATAATTATGTATTTTATAGCAAGAAATAATGAATTGACGCCCTAGTAATCACAAATAGAATAATGAAATAACTTACTTTTCCAATTCATTTTCTGAAAAATGTCAACTTTTCATCAAAACTGTTCGGCATCGTATATTAGGTACACCTTACCCTTGGAGGGTGTCTGCAATTTTCAAGCTGCTTGCCACAAGTATCCCAAGAGTCTGCGATACAAACAGCATAATTTGAATGCTCGTCTACCTCTTGTGTACGGTAATGTAATTAGAATCATAAACTAATAAGGTAACTTCAGCTCACAGCAATCTCAAAAATTGTGCAGATGAAAAATTCCTATTGAGAGTGAACTCATTAAAGTCAACGCTATCAATTTTGATTGGAAAGCATCGGTAATATGGAAGTTCGATTTCCATTTGAAATTGAAAATTTATGGGATGAAGAAATAAAAACTGTATTTGACGACGGGAAATAATCTCCGGCGAATGACTGCAAAGCATTTTAACTTACCGAGAAATGTGTTGAGTAAACGGTTTAAATCGATCGAAATATTCTTCAAACTCTTACGCCGAGATCTTTGGGAGTTGATGCATTAAATTTCGAAATCAGTCACAATTTTATAAGCGTCACTAGATTACACTATGGTTTCTGGACTATCTTCCAGAGATGTATCTTCAAAAGATACGTATCAAGTTGATGAAGTGGAACGAAAACTTCAAAAGTATCCAACCAAAGCAGCCATCCAAGTCAAGCCAACTCATCTCAAGAATGAATCGACTGCAGAAAATGAAAGTGACGCGCGTTAATTACCGCAATAGTACGTCATTGAAATTCATCCAACTCTCTATGGCAAAGAGAATGCGAATGCCTTCCACTCCACGTAAGGGTAAAGCCGGAGCAATAAAAAGCAATCCGTTCCGAAAGGTCAGTCGGAGGAAAAACGATGTTTTCTCAGTGCTCATCACATCCAGATTCTCTCTCTTCTTTCGATTGCATGAGTTCCGCAATTGCTATAGTCGTCAATTACCGACATTTTATGAGAAAATAACACGTTGAATCACTCGAGGTAGACAAGGACCATTACGTTGGGATATTTCATGTAGAAGGCAACCGAGTAATTAGACTTTAATTCAAAATAACTTCTAATAACTATTTTCTATAAAAAATTACGATATCCTAGAGTTATTCCCACACGGCTAAAAAATAAATATACTACTCTACGGCAAATGAAGCTACAAATCCACTAATCCAGAAATTAAAAATTTAATTAAAATTTCTCATAAGGCTTCGGAATATATGAACCACACGTTTCACAACTGACCATTAAGATCATCATATGTTAGAAAAAGTATAGGAAAAAAATGAGGCGACTGAGCAATAACATCTTCTTAAAACATTTTTCAACAGTATTCAGTCTGGAGGCCGGTTTATCTCAAACCCAATACAATTTACTATACAAAGCTCTGGAGAGAGGGTGAGGTTTTCCAGGAAAGATGAGGAGTGAGGTAGTTTGACTTTACTTTCCTCGATGAGCCAGACTGCTTTGAAAAACTTGCTTTGGAAAAGCCCACGCAAGTGAAGAACAAAGACACTAGGAATAACACATTTCATAGCTCTTTAGGGGGGAGTGACCAAATGAAAATATTCAGCCTCACTCAGGCCTCAGTAGCTTTGCAATATCACAGCCATGAACAAGACTAAGACAAAAATAAACGAAAGAAACATTTTCCTCAATCCAAACCTAAAGAAAATTTTAAAATATTTCATTCATCGAGATACGCAAGAACCATAGCATAATTACCATATGAAAGTCGCAAAAATAACTAGTCACTGGTAACATTTCCGTTATTTGGACTGCTTATACTGATAAAAGGAAACTTCTTCAGTTGTATACGGTACGTCCATCCCTGTTGATAGTGCTTTTGTGAGACTGCTTGACCAAAACTTGGTCTCGTATTCGAAAATGGTCAACAATGGGGGCATCTTTATGGTTACGAGCAAAGACGCATCACCCAAAGAGACGCCTTTATCTTTATGGACGACGAAGATACGCACGGATCCGAAACAAAGGGAAAAGCCCTGTATCCTCCGACCTTGGCCTCAAACGCAGACACACGGTGTGCTACTCAAGCATATCACGATGAAGTTCCGTCCCAAAGGCGAGAGAGATTCATCTAAATTCTGCGTCGCGTTAAAAAAGTAAAAGCCCTCTTCTCTCTTTCATAGGATGGGGAAATTTAATCTCGCGGACCAAAACTAAATTCGTTACGACGGAGAAAATCATTATTTTGCCACAAAGAGCGAAACAGAAGAAGCGACAGCTGCTTGTTAAGCGTTTGGGACGTTCCCACTCAAATACGCTGCGGTGAGGACCTTGATTTTGAAACGCAAGCATTGATCACACCTACTAAGATTGAATCACCTTCTTCTACGCAGAAATATTAATAGTTCTTCCTATGTGCGGACGTCAATCAAATACTCCACACGTCTTACTCAGGGATGGCTACAAACGAAGACAACCGCCTCAAGGAGCAGAAATCAAAGGAGCGTTAACGATTAAACATCGGTAAGTTCGCCTCGAAATTAAATTTTTAAATTTGGAATCGTAAAACATAAATATGACAAGATTCTAAACGTTTCTGTAATTATTTAATTACGTGAGGTAACCAATAATGATGTGCAATCCTGTCAAACGAAATGATACCAGTTGCAACTAATGAAGCGTCATGTGACAACAATCACCAACATATTCAATTGTACAGAAATTGAGAGAGAAAGAGTAAATAATGAATACTATGAGTTTCCAGTAAATCTATAGTAGTGAAACAATAATTCATGACGGAAATGCTTTAAGTTCATCGAACGGCAATAAACAAATATAACTGTTACCTGGGGGCAGCCTTATATATTCTCTGGTCTCATTATCAAGTCAGTCAACTATCTTTTGTCTGTGTGTGTGTCTCTATATTCATTGTATCTTTACACTAAAAAGGTGTTCCACCCACGACATTTTTGTGACAAAGAAAGAAAAGCAACGAAGTACACAACAAATTTCATTACATAGCAATTTCTGGAAATTATTTGATTCTCTACCGAATTCGGTTGGAAGATTTAAATTAACCATGATGAAACACGATTTTAACGGGAGTAATGGGAATCATACCAGTATTGGCAATGATTAAGTGTTGTGCATTATAACCACCTCTTACGACAAAAAGACCCATCGAACCCCTTGATTTTGATGAACTCCTCTCATTGACGCTCGATCCATGTCTGACCTATAAACGAAAAACAATTTACGCAGCTAACCACAACTATGTCATTCACATCCGAGCCCGTCATCCTGTTTGGGGTCCCATAGAGGCACTCAGCGTATAACAGAGAAGTTAATGCGTGAGCCCGCATTAACATCATGGGAAGAGATCAACCGAGTAAAATCGAACTTTCAGAGGTTTTGTGCAAATAATAATATAGATTTAAACAAATTAATCAACAACAGATGTTCATATAGATACAGCGAACGGGTGTTGAAAATTCAACCTAAATTAAACTTAACAAATCTACAAGGAAACTTTCAATACATTGAAATTGACAGCTGATCCAAGATATTGAAAAAATTCAGAACTACAATTTTCTATGTGTAACTTTTTCTAACTTTCATACTACTCAGTACGACCCTTAGGACAAGATAAGGGTTCGAAAATTTTCTTTCTTCCTAATAGACCCTTTTATCTTCAACCTCTCACGCAGCTAGTTTTCCATATCCTAACAGACACAAGCACAACTCGCAGCAGCACTAAAATCTTTTCTGTCACCATAATGATACACACAGTGCTTAGACAGCAGTTCATCAGTGTCCAACTAATTGTCCTTCGAAACTTACATAGCCTTACCAGGACTAGAGGCTCAAGTAGGATAAGATCCCCCGATTCTGGTAACATGCACGCTCTTCCACAGCGACATTGCTTAATTCTTGTCTAGCACGACAAAAGGAAGCTAGAGGTTCTATCTTCTTCCTTAAATTAAACTACATGGGTACAAAAATATCCGGAGTCGTCATGCAACACCCATTACGGCTACGAGGTTCATCCCATAGAAAATGATTTGATATCGTGGAGCGAAATGAAAGAGCTTATACCGAAATTCCCTTTCTGCAACCCACGCAGATTTGCTTCCTACCTCCATTACTGGCTAATGGGGGCGGATATCACATTTTATGATGGAAGCAAGTAAATAAAGAACATTTGACAAATCAATTCAGAAGGAGAAAGGATTGCGAACTAATTGACAGGTAATGAGAAAGCGAAAGAATGCTAGGATGGGAATAAAATGTATGAAGGATTTTAATTTGCCATCAATCAATAACCTCCCTTGAAGTCAAGATCGATAAGATGATAATATACCTCATTACCAACAATATCTCAAAATCCATATTCAAATACGAAATCGAAAATAATCGAAGGATAGATTTCAATATGGATTCATGAAATAAAGGATGGTACTAAGTAGAAGTACTTTATCGATGTAATTTACATAATTCGTCAGACTTAAAGATGTATGCACACCATATTTTAGAAAAATAACCGAGATTTAAGATAATGTACAGCAAAAGATCCAAGTTACCAACTACTAGGGAATAAATGATATTGTTGATTTCAACTAGTGCCAGCTTTTACTGCAAACAATCAATACTTATACAACAAATTTGTAACTATCTTTTGGTATCGTTAGCTTTAGTTTGCAATACAAGCATTTACATATTTCCTTGAGAGCCTAAACGGATGTTAAATTATATAAAGGTTGGTATAAAAGATCACGGATTAAAAGAAAAGGAATTTCGTAGGGACGTAAAGAATTTTACGGCACATTAATCTACTGAAATATGATAAGCCACCTCAAAGGTTTCTAAGCTAGAGTCCGCGTACCCATGGGGGATTCGCAAAATAAATCGAAGGGGTTCATGAATATAAATTCTAGTCCTAAACCATGTAAAGTTCAATCTAGTTATTTTCAGCATTTTTATAATCACCGGTTTATTAAATCGATTAAAGACTTTCAAATTTAAATTTCTCGCAATTAATTGTATCTACTAAATCGAACTTGAAATCTAAATAAAATCTTAATATGCAAATGAAAGTACAACATTTTGGGGTAACGCGAAATAAAATAAAGGAAGATAGAGGTAGGCCTCAGCTCACTAAAGTTGGGAAACCGCTGAGATAGTCGGCAGCAACAAAAATAATTCACGTAACGTGATTTGTTCACCATGATTCGCAAACATCAAACTAATTTTTTATCAAAAGGATTGAGTACCGCCACGATATCAAAGAAAACTTCCCCGTGAAATAATAAAAACAATGTTCCACGGTTTTTCAAGGCTGACTAGACGATTCAAAAAGATAGCGCATAAATGATTCACGAAAGGCTGCATAATTGAAGGAGTGAAACATTCTTCTAGTTAATCTTGTAATCAATCTAAGAATAAATGTTTACAGTTCGCGACCCAGTACATCCTAGAAGCCTGCTTTATTTATAATAGGACTAGAAGAAATGATACCACGGGCTAGTTACTCAGCCTAGTTAGACGCTGATAACCTATTCATTAAGGCCATCTCTAATAAAAGGTTATATATGAAAATTAGGTAAATTCTCATGCTACGTCTCCTATCGGAAGTACCAAAGCAATAGCGTCAAGGACGGTAAAAATGCATGCAAATTTTAATGTTTCCATTAACGCTAGGGACGATTTACTCGGAGCTTCTTAAAAGTTTTTTTTACCCTCATGAGCAGGACGTAGAAAAAAACTCATGACCCATTTCGAAGAGGAGAAAAGTAGATTAGAGAAAAGGAGTTGGGGGTAACGGGGGCCGATTTCGGTCGTTAATGGAGTTGGGATATGGGACGAAGAGGATAACGAGATATGGGAGGCGACCAATGCAACGCCGAGTGTAAAAACATACGGAGAAAAAAGTACATTACGGATTTGAAAAGAGAGAGTGGAGGATAGTTTCCTCTTTTCCGTTGTTTATACCCTATACCTCTAGAGGTTTTCATTCCAGCTACGCCGTAACCGAGAGGACGACCATCCTATGGCTTCTTTTTCAGCACAAATGCTGTATTTCACCCACAAATCCAACCCCTTGACGCAACGGCGAACAATGGATCAACATAATTTGGTCGACCTGCCTCGAGATGGAACAATGATGCGGAACCATAATTCAACCGCAAGTTTCATGGATATATGAACTGCAATGATCGCGGTAAAAATGCATCCATGCAGTTGAAATCCACCGATTATCTTCTCTATTGTAACCACACTGATTACTGAAAGATATGTCGCACAGATTCCAGAGGGGAATAGAATGGAATAGAAGCACCTGTGTTGCGGGCTAGATTGGTACTATGAAGTCCCTTTTTACATCTAACTAAAAATAAGTAAGAAGCTCTGTGTGAATAAGGAAACTTAAGTCAAGAGCTTAGGAAATTTTGTTTCATAGCAGGAAAACACTCACAAGAAGGTGGGTGTCTAGAACCTGCGAAACCCACTGATAAAAGCTAAATTTTTTACTAAAGAAAATTGTTTCTATAACCTGAAAGAGAGGAAAAAGAACACTGACAAAACTCAAAACACAAACAAAAAATAATAACGGTGTGGGAAGTTTTCTACACCAAAAGGAATTGGACACTGAAAAATACAAAACAAATGAAGCAAAGAGAGTAATGCATTACATAAAATGCTGTCACGAACCTCTGATAGAAATTATTTAAAACATTTTTCTGTTTGAAAGTTGAATTTTACTATTTTCATATTTCTATAGAGAAATGAATTACACAAATGCCATGAACCCGCGAAAAAAATATTTAAGACTTGCTTAATTGCTTAAAAGCTCCTTTTAGCATACGTTCTAAAAGAAAATATCCATGGAATACCCATTAAGACGAGATCTTTAAGTTCTAATTCTCAATGATATGCAAACTTCTTATTACAAATGACATGACGGGAGTAGTAGGTTGCATAAAATACTTTTACGGAAATGTTAAAAGAAATGATTTTAAATATATATTGCTGACCAAAAACAATTTTCCTTTTAACGTAAATAAAGTTTTAAAGTTAAATACATTTTTTCAATGTTAGGGAAACATTGACAGCAGCAAAAACAATTTCCTTATTAAATTCGAATAAGATTCAGTAAGTCGTTATCAGAAAAAAAGGGTTCAACAGAGGACAAATGGTGCTTCATTGAGCAAATGCAAAAGAGAGTAGCACTAAAAAAACAACAAAAAATCAGATAAGATAAAGTTAATCCCAACTTTTAGAAAGTAGGAACATGACTATGGCGTGATTTAATTGATTTAACAAACTACGAGACAACGCTGGTTATTTCCCGGAGAACTGTTTAGAGAAAGAACAACATAAGAAAAACAATGCTAACTACTGACATCAAAGGTAATTTAAATCGTAGCAACTAACAACACGGGTATCAATTAATAATTATAATCAGTATTACATTAAGCGAGGATTAGCAGACTGAGAAGAATGTTGCGGAGTTGATTTCAAGGTTGATGGGGTTGAATTCAACCTCAACAATCGGATGCAATAACAAACTGCTGACGTCAAAGGATGGATGAAGTGGAAAAAATTACAAGAAAGCAAATGGAAGCCAATGAGGAAAAAATGTTGGGAAGAAACAAGATAAGTAAACAACAATTGGTAAAACTTGGAGAAAGATTTTTAACTTAAGATTAAATTAACGGTAATGATACTAATTTTTTATAAATGTCTTCCTAGATTAGAAAATAGGCTAATTTTTATTTGCCTGTTCCCGGTTCGACTCCAGACGTTTAAATCTGTTTCCATAAGAAATGGATGTAAAACTCACTTTAATCGTTTGCAGGGTTTATTTCTTTTGCATTTAATTAGAAAGGATTGCCGTACGAAATCGAGAGAAGCGCCAAAAGGAGGGAAATTGAATGAAAATTCTTCTTTTAGCCGTGAAAAATTACTTTCGATTCGAAATTACGAGAGTTTTGATAAAATAGGCGAACATTTGGTGGAATTTTGTGATTGTAAATAAACCGTCCTCCTGACGACTAATTGCATTGTTGAATCCGAGCTCATGCATTTTAGTTCACTTTATCGCTTGCAGGGTTTGTTTCTTTTGCAAAATTAAATAAGAAAGAACAATCGCATGAAATCCAGAAGAGCACCAAGAGAAAGGAAATTGAATAAAGATTCTTAATCTGAACGTCGAATATTGTTTTCTGTTCAAAATTGCGTGAGTTTTGATAAAATAAACGAAACTTTTCTAAAAATTCGAGGCTGTAAACAAGCCGTCCCTCCCTACGACTAATTTCATTGTTGAATCCGATCTCAAGGATTTTCCCCTAAAGAAACAACGGGAACTTCAGATAGTTGATAAATAAATGAAGAATTCACTCTCATTCTTTCGAAGATGAAAAGATGACAAAAGGGGAACTTAAAAATGTTAAAATTTAACGAAGAAAAGCAAAATTTCCTTGCACAGACATTTTTCCCAGAACCCAAGAGATCATTTTCTTAATCAAAGGAAAAGCAAATAAAGCTCACGAAGAGAGACGATCTCAGGTTGAAGAAGATGAACAAAAAATTTTGCAGCTATTTTTCCCTTTAAGAAAGTGTTTCAAACAGGGAACTTTTTGCGTAAACTTTGACGTTTAAGGCTTTCATAATAACGACAAATTAAGAACCAGACTTAAGAAAACTTCTAAGATACACCATAGCTATCATTAATATTTGAGTATAAGATACAAAAGTACTTCATAATTCGATGCATTAACTTTCTGTCAGTACATTAACCCTAGTTGGATCCTCAAACACTGCACCAATAGCTACAAAGCTTTGGAGGGGAATGAGGTTTACTATACAAGATGAGGAGTGAGGCAGTTTTAACTTTCCTCGGCGACATAGTTCAAAAAAAGCTCCAAAAAGTTGTTGTTTGCGAGAAAACTAACTGTTGAAAAATTCCAACCAGCAGTGGTTAGGGTTCTCAGTGATCGCGTTTTGCAATTATTCTTCTTAATACGTATTTCGGCAACTACGTTGCCATCTTCGAGAGAGAAGAATAACTGAGTGTGGTGGGGTATTCATGTCTTTTATGGTGTGTGGTTTGCTTGCAAACAACGGATTTTTGGAGCTTTTCTCGAACTCTACTGTCTTACCACAGCTGAGTTCCTTTTTTTATAGTTCCCTCGGTAAGCCAGAAAACTGCGAGTGAAAGACGTCCACCTTATTACAGCACAATGACCCCATGAATATGAACACTTTTCTAAACATTTAATGAGGATTGTCCACGATAAATTCAGCATCATTCATACCTCAGTAACATCACACCCATAAACAAGACTAATTGAAAGAAAATAATAAATTGTCCTCAATCCTCGCCAAAAGACAAATGATAAGTGGCCTATTCATCAATTGAAATTTTATCGATCAAAAAAAGGATAAAGATTTTCAAGATCGCAAGCAGGTATCCTCAACACTTCCTTCCGTAAGGGCTCAAAGGAAGAACCTTACAAGGTATACAAGATAAACTAACGCGGTTGTGAGAGCAGTAAACACTGCGATGACCTTAAGAGACGCGGAAGCAAACACGCAGCTAGACAACTGACAGGCGAAAAGTGAAGGAGAACGAAAAGAAGAAGGGATGGCGGAGAAGAGGAGAGTTAAGGCGAGTAGTAGATTGGATAGAAAATTGGAAGCCCTAGGATGGCCGAGGTGGTCGATAGGCTTGTGTACACTGCGCTGAATAATTGAAAGGGCAGACGCAGACAGTCGCAGAAAAATCGGGAGGCCCTGAATGCGAAAAAAAGGACCCTTAAAACGAGAAAAGAGGGTAAATTGGCGCAGGGGCAAAATTATTCACCGAGGAAGATACTTATTCGCACCGTGCTGCGACCGCCTTCCAACGCTACTGCACATTAAGAACAAGGTTGAACCGCCCAACTACCACGCAAAACAACCACAGGATGCTCGCATAAATAAGACTGCCGAGGAGTTAGTAAACAAAGCAATTACCATGCATACCTCTCATAAAAGGGGTGTTAGTTCTACAGAGCAGCTGTTTCCTCCACGAAAAGAGCCAAGCAATGCCCATTTTAAGTCTTTCATGTGTATTGAAAACTTAGTGACGTAGATGTCACTACATGGAAAAAGTGAAATTACACTTACAATATTTAAGTCGAGTTTGGCTGATGCTTTCATGTTACACATCATTTATGTTGCTGCTGTTATTTCTATATATCCAACATTCAATGTAACTGTGAGTTTTGGTTTATATAACGATATCAATAAGATTTATCGTTGTGCAATGACTTATTCACTTCATCAATAATTCTTAATAATTCTATGACTTTTGTATGCTATTTTATTTGCATTGTAAGTTCCTTTTGAGAAATGTTTCTCTTTATTATTTTATTGGTAAATGTTCCTGAAACTTGAGCGTGACTTAAACAAACTTGTTTAAAAAAGTAGTTAATTTATCTATACTAGCAAGATTTTTACTATAATTTCATTTCCTTTGAATTTATATAGCTTGAATTTTTTTCTTATGATCGTAATTTACATATTTCTCTTTTTTTACTATTTATCGTTTTCTGTGCTCTTTATTCTTTTTGTTTACTCTTTATTGTCTAATTATGTACATACATAAATTTATATTCATTAGAGGTATTTTCATATTAATGAGATGATATTATGTTTTAAATATTTATTTACTGATTAACCCTTGTAACTGGGCTCAGCCCGTATTGAATGAATAAGTTAATAAATAAATGTTCCACAACTGGGATGCACATAGCTGAATCGAAAGCGCCAGAAGAGTTTAACGATTGTGATTCGATTCACGTACCTCACGTCATGATTGATTGATTTTTCTGGGTTAGATACTGTATCAATCTAAACACTGAAAGTAATCTTCTACATCTTCGTTATCGAGAACTGGGTCGGATGAATGAACGATTACAGCTAAGGCCCCGAACTGGGTCTGAACACTCCAGCAATTGGAATCGAGAACCTATCAGGTGAATCATTTATTGATACCTTATTTAGCGAATGGAATCCTCTTCAAATGCGTGCAAAAATAATTCACAACCCAGGAGGAGATAAGCCTTTGATTTACGTCCGATTCAAAATTATTTCTGGATAATTAATATTAAAACAATATACGACAATTACGTAAAATATAGATAGGACTTAATGATAATACAATTTTTACACCTTTGATCCTATTGGAAAAATAGAGTCGAAATCAGAAATTTTTGTTCATTTTGCTTTAATTTCGTTATCTTCTGTGCTGCTCGACTCTTTTCAACGATCTATTTAGGCCCTCAAATTTACTCTAGATTCATTCAATTTCTAAAGATGAGTTTATATCTAAACGATCTTCACTAAAATGCAGAAATTTACGAAAACAGAAGATATGAATTTTATCATTTTACGAATGTATCTTGGTAATGGCCGCCTTAGTTAACGACGTACTTGGTTGACGACGAGTAGCAGTGATGAAAAAACGTCTTGGGTAACGACGACAGGCCTTGGTTTACGAGGCCTCCTCGTGAAGATGGACGGTTAAAAACTGTTTTCATAACTATTCATTTTATAAAAGAATTTTTTTGTAGCAAGTATAAATGAATAAATAAAAAGTATTATATTTATACCATTCAAATGAGTTTTATCCAGAAATTTGATAAACTATAGGGGAATCGCGCCTTGGATAACGACGGTTTTGGTTAACGACGGGTTTGGTTAATCCGGTATTTCTGGAACGGATTACCGTCGTGTAATTTACTGCTCTGTATAAAAATACAGTGGGACCAAGATACTACAGTATTCGTCATTTTCTCTAAAGGAATCCGAATTAGTTACGGTTAGATTTCGATCTTATAGATGGCACTAAACAGAATCTATCCCACACAAGTTGCACTCCTAAGTCTCCAATAAATGATATAAAATTAATGCGTGTTGAATACATTTCAATACCACTCTGGTAATATAATAAATATTCTGGTAAAATAATTACGGCAGTGACTATTCAAAGCGAGGATTTCAAGTAAAAGGTACGACCAAAGGTTAAGACAAATGTTAACATTAAATTATCGAAGTTTGAAAGAGAAATTATCCACTTCTAAGCAGTACGACGCTGGCGATCCGATAGTAAACAACATCACGTCATTTTTTCGTCAAACATATAACTAGCTTATACTATCAACTTTTCGCAAACAAGGGTATTTACAGTGTTTGTTAGCGGACTATGAGGATAGCGATACATGTCATAAAGGCATGTCTTCCTGAAGATAAATTTCAACAGGAAGTTCCCTACGAGCGTTCACTCAATCCATAGATAATAAAATCACTGAATTGAGAGTAAATTTATGGAACAAACAACGAGAATGCGCAAATAAAGCATTTAAGTTTCCTTCATGATGAATAAATTTTGGGGGCCAGTAAAATTAACGAAGATGAGAATTCGTTGCGAGGCAAAATTTGGGGATTTCAGGCGATGATTACTAAATAAGAAAAATGAAGACTACGAAAATTTTTACAGACCAGGCGTTTTATGAATGAAAAGTAACACATTTGAAAGAATCTAAGACGATGTCTTTTTTTCCGAACTTCCGAAGAAAATGGGGTTCTTCTTACAAAAGTAAGCAAATTCCTCGACTTTCAATTCCATTTTCATAATTATATCATTTACAATTTATACTGAAGTCGTACAGCGAAAGCACCTTCAGAGAAACGTAGAAAAGTTCATGTTTATATCGAGGAATTGAAATTCTTTAATATAAATATTAACTTTTCTACCTTCTCTAGTTTTGAAACGTAGTGAAAACTCTGAATTCATCTTAACATTGTTAAATAGACTATTATTTGCAGTTTCTCTACATTCTACCAGCATAAAACGTTAACAAAAAAGGTTGCTTTAGCTCATATTATCATCAGTCTTCGAATTTGGCTCATCTCAGACACGAGCAAATATGCAAACATAAGATTACCGAAAAGTTTCCACATAACAACCACGTCATTCATTTATGACGAACTACTTCCTAGAACCTTCTTTGATATTCTAACCGACAACTTCACGTTAATGACGCCATAATCGTCGTCAGAAACTTAACTCCTGTCCGTGTAGAAACAGAAACGGAAAATGCAGAATCCTCTTCTGAATGAAAACCGAACCACCAGCCGCCTAAGAGGGAATTAAGCAACGATCGTCGCGCGAATTATCTCGTCTTGTCGTCCAGACGAGACAAGCGCCAGGCTAAATAATTATCATTCCATCTAACGACTTAACAACCACAGTGTGGGTGTTATCTTCCGTGCGCATTCATCCGCAATATCCCTCTTCCACTAATGATCCCACGTAATCAAACGGGTGAAAAAAAACGGAGCGCGTTCGATTTCTATTTACACGCGGAACCGCAAACACTCGGAGAGGGACGGGTAGTTGCGGACAGAGATAAAGCATTTGGATTCCGCCTCTCATAGAACGTATACAGAGGCATCTCGACTTACGAACCTTTATACATATATGAGGATTTTCTTCATGACCACGTGATCTGTAGATAAGAATCTAGATGTTCTCTCGGTTAATTACGGTGCCAAGCGTGAAGCATGTCACAGTTGACAATTGAGCCCTTTTTTGCAGTACATCTAGAGCTATCTGAAGGCTGCTTGCGAGAATATGTCAAAGAGCGCGACCGCAACATCTTGAGTTAGGTCTTGATTATTCTTGGCATTTAGGTTGGTGCTATTGTAAAGTTATGGTGCAAGATAATATAACATATAGTATATAATAGTAAAGTATAAAGTAATAGTATATATAAGGTGCAAGATAGATGAACCAAAATGATAGAAAGGGTTTTGCGTTACAACGGATGCATCAGTTTCAATTCTTTTGATGGAATACAATTGTTGAGTCGTAAAAGCATTCTATCACTCCCACTACTTGGTAAAAGTTAAATCCTTCGCTGAAATATCATTAAACTTGTATGTGTTGTGCATATGAAAAATTCACGCTTGGAATGTAGAAATACTTCTCAAAGTTTCATTTCGTCAAAAATGAAGTGATTTCAGCTGCTTTGATTCCGATAACTTGAGAGGAATTATTTACTTTTGGGATCTCAGAAGCTAGGATACGATGAGAAATATAATTTCGGGACAGTCACGTTCCAAGGTACGAATCGTTTTTCGGAGTCACAATTTCTTCAGTCGAAGTATAAGACAGCACAAAGCCAACAGGCGAGAAAACTACCTCAGGAGACATTAATGCATAATGAACACTGAAAAGTGTATCTTTATTAATGTTATGTGTAGGAGAAATTTAAGGATAATAAAGATATTCTAGTTTTCTGTATAATTCTCCAGTAATTTCGCCATGATCCGAATAAAATAATCGAAACATCAAGGAAGAAAAACACCAATGGAGATGTTTCAGACTAAGCAAACGAGTCTATCACCGCATAGTGCAGGTTAACTCGTAATTCTTGAATGTCGATACGTGGTATGAGCTGGGGTGAAGTTATAATTCGGCGCCTTAGACGCAAGCTGAGGGCCTCATCTATATGCGGGAGGCTTCAATAATACTGCACTTTGGAACTCTCAAAAACGTGTTGAAGCAAATTGTTGTAGAGGTACGAGGCATTTACAGGCTCTTACTTTCATTTCCAGAAAGAGCAATATATTCTGAAAATTTCAACAATATTTTAAGAGAAATTATTAAACAATTAAATCATCAGAAAATATAGCAATCATACTGTATCAATCTAAACACTGAAAGTAATCTTCTACATCTTCGTTATCGAGAACTGGGTCGGATGAATGAACGATTACAGCTAAGGCCCCGAACTGGGTCTGAACACTCCAGCAATTGGAATCGAGAACCTATCAGGTGAATCATTTATTGATACCTTATTTAGCGAATGGAATCCTCTTCAAATGCGTGCAAAAATAATTCACAACCCAGGAGGAGATAAGCCTTTGATTTACGTCCGATTCAAAATTATTTCTGNTAAACAATTAAATCATCAGAAAATATAGCAATCATTGTAAACTGTACTTATAAATAAATTACTTATTTATTCCTGCCGCCGTTAAGAGACTCAATATTCTAATGTATGCACTTATATGCATTTTATTACTCAATGGGCAAAATGAGTCTTTACTCCGATGATTCCTAATGGGGGTCTCGATCTTATCTCCGAGCTTCGGGCCTTTGATGGCCGGAATCTTGGGTATGAATGCCTCGACCTAAAAAATACTTTCCATTACATACAAAAAGGACTCGATGCAGAATAAAGCTGTAATTAGTGAATAATTCCTGATATCCACGATCCAAATTTCACTTGAGATGAATAAACAATGAAAGTGCTTCATGTCGGTAAGTAGCAGTACGCAATAATAACGATCGTCACAGCGACCGTTGACAATAACTGGAGAGTAGAAAAGTTGCCTCAGGGTGGGCATGCATCTAAGCATTGGATGTTCGCCATCCTGCACCTAGTCTCAGTACGGTAGAATGCCTTAGCACGACCATGACTGTACATACGAAAACCTTCACTCCTTTAGCTGTTCGTGTCCTTGCAATCACGAGTCTGACAGGTTCAGTCGCGCCGATTCGAATCAAAAGACCAACGCGCGGATGATGAACAAACAAGGGAAAATCCTTTCTGCAATCGATGGCAATTCCCTCCTCCGGCGGTCCAGATAAATCCACCCGCGAGTCGGCGTCAACAATTACGGCCTCGACTGATTAACCCCCCGAACCGTAAAGTTGGCCCTAAAGAACTCGTTGAAAACACCTTCCCAGATCTAAATTGCTCCTCCACCGTAAATTACGACCGCGTTATGGGGCTCGAACTGTAGGCCAAGCGACCGCTTCCGCGCCAATAAACGCGGGAATCGTTATTTTGAAAAGGGAAAGACGTTTCGAAGGCGACTCTGATATCTCATTAACGACTCAAGGAGGTTCGGATGTTACTCCTGCCGCGACATAACAGCCGAACAATTTTCCTTTTTGTGCAACTATGAAACTCGCTAATTACGCTCGAAGGCTTTCTACGAGGTGGCGAAATGGCTGGGGCTAATCCGATTATATTACGGGGTACTAAACCGACTTAACGATGATTTATGGAAGAGCGGTGGGGGTGAGTGTGGTGCAACTATCTCGAGACGATTCTCTCGTGCCAAATAAGAGAAAAATCCAAGGAGATACGGCGGGAAAAGTGTGATCAATTACAGGACTCCTCCAACGCAACTAGTGAATGAAATGCTAGGATTCTTGAAAGGATTAAAACTGTAATTTGACCTTTCATTAGGCGAGGTTGTGAAAAAGTGAACTCTTCCAAACATGACAAACTACTACTTAATCGCAAGCAAGAATAAGCTGCGTCCAATCGTCAGTTTTGATTTTTCCTTGGCGCACGCGTGCATACATGCGCGCACATTCACCAAGACATTAGCTATCGCAATTCAATACATCGGTTGTTTCATGAATCCAATATAAGGGAACAAGATGTTAATGGACACATTTGTTGGGACAAGAGGATGGTCATTTGGTTTTAATAGGCATTGAAACCTGCGATTTTTTTATTAACAGGCAGTATCCAAGCACAACCATCACTAAAGGTCATAAGATTCATTCATTTGAGAAAATGGAAAATTACAGCTGAAAATGGAAAGTTATTTTATGCATATCCTTAGCCGGTAATGAACAATAATACCGAACATAAATAAAATTATTATCGTCAGTAAAGCATTTACGGCAGAGAACTTCAATGGAGCAATCGCAACTCTTGATGAAAATCCTTCTTTGGCATCTGTGATCGAAATTATAAGTGCATAAAATGACCCTGAGCGAAAAGAAAGTCATTATTTACAGACGTCATCACAGAAGGGCGTGATACACATACATGACGTTAGTAGCCATTGCCAAACGTATACGACCCATACCACTAGAAAAATCACCGAGTCTTAATTAGACTTTATCCACAGGATTTTCTTGCAACGATGAAAACTTTTAGCATACGAAAGTAAAATATATTGTTTATCTTGAAATAATTTTGAAGCTTCAAAAATAAAAGAAAATTAAACGAACCGACTTAGAAAAACCGTAACTTATTATTAGGCTGAACAATTTCTAGCACATTCAACGGAACAAACTTTTATGAACTGAAATTATTCCAGAACCTGAGACAAAACCAAGTAACGATTGATGTCTCTCATTTCAAGGATGCTCAAATTCACGATCTATGGAAAAACATCCTATAACAATACAAAGGAAGGGGGAAAGGTTTCCTAAAACGTTCAAATGTATGGGTGTTGGACTTACTCGTCTGTCAGGGGTGGAGCACCTTCTTCTTGGCCTGGAGCGGTCACGTGATATACACAGAAGTTATCCAGCAAAGCTCTCATGTCGACATAATTAAAAAACGCCTGGAAGTTGGAAATATCTGAAAAGAAGATGAAAAAAATGGATGAAAAAATAATAAATGCACAAAAGACTAAAGCTTTTTTAAAGAAATCCTACCAAAATTTTTTTACCTACACTTTTTATCGCTCTCTCCCTGATTGGAGAAGATAATACGTCTTAACGGAAAACATAAAAAACATTGCGTTATAGTAATTAACCACAGAATTAGGGTGAAATTATAACCAAATAAGGATTGGAGAAAAAAAATCAACTTAAATTTAAAAAATCAAGAACAACTATAATTTTCAGGGTTAATGATTAATTGCAAGACAATCATAATCAAAGCCGACATTTTCATTAACTAGCGAATTCTTTTTCGGCAAATGTGAAAAAATAAGAAAATAGACATGACACGTAACTGAGCACTCCACTGACTATAATCTAAGCAACGGATTTTTAAAACAACAAGAATAACAGCTGTCAGTTCAGGCTTCACTTGGAGAAACGCCAAAAGAAACTTATTGGTTAATCAAATAAAGTTTACGAAAAATTCTTTCTAGAAGATATACAGGTTGGAAATATCAAAAAGGAAACAAAACTGCAGAGCCATATGAAACTTCCATCATCCACTTCAGTCGTCATAATCTTCCTTTTCATAAACAAATCTTCCCGAATTGAATAAAAAAATGTTAGGAAACAGCAAAGAAGCTTCATCATCTTTATAAATATATTCCTATGGTCTCCAAGAAGGCTTCAGTACAAAGATATCTGAAAAACATCTTAACGCTGGTATGGATACTTGGATCATAAAGTAGCAGCATTTATACGAAATCGTATAGTCAATTTTTTTTCGAAAAATAACAAAAATAGTAGAAGAATTTTAGCTCCGATGCCGCCGTAGCGTCTCCGATCAATTTGATTTTAGGGAGAGAATTGTTTTTAGGACGATTCATCCAGTTACAAGCTGTAGAACAAGGAAGGGGACCTCACTATCGACATTACACCACATCTGCTTCGAATCGGGGATTTGGAATTGTTCCAGGAACACGGACCATCTAGTCCTCATGCGAACCTCCCTATGATTTCCCGTTAATAAAAACCTCCCCGGCTGATGAAGAGAATGGTCGAGGAAGTCTGCTTGCGAAGGAAAAGAAGGATGTATATTGATGGCCAATTTATTGTGCTATTGCTACCGAATTTAGCGGAAAAAATCAAAGATACGAAAATAAGCAGAATTTTCGGACATTCTACGGAAAACAAGTCGCAAATTTATGACGCGCAGAAGAAAAATTCTAAAGATACCTCCTACAAGAGTACACAGCAGAATTATTATCTGAATGTCAATAGCATTCCTTACTTCACCTCACCCATTACTGTATAGTGAAGAAAATAATCTTTCTTAACCAGTGCTGATTTTATTGCGCAATTAAATATTTGATTTTTGATTCAATTTAGAGAATAAAACAATTTAATAAAACAGTATTTCTCAAAGTGCAGTTCGCAAACCCCGAGGTCTATTTATTTTTCTGAATATCCTAAATATCTTCGAATGTCAAAAATAGTTCCTTGACTTTTTTCACGTATTCTATAGGTTCGTATCCATGGTTTAGAGAAGTGTTGCCCAAAATATCCATTCGACGGGCCAGATAGCACATTATTCCAGGGTAGAGGGCCTAAGTCGAACGAGTCTTTCAAGAATGTAATATAATAAATCAATACAAGAATATAGTATAGTTTTCGAGTATTCTTTCTTATCCCAACTTTTGAACATACCCAATCTATAAATCTATCTTACACGAAACACTTTGGCTAGAAATAATCATCGAAGACTAGCGAAGTATCTTGGGTGATTTATAAAACGCCTAATGTTCAATGATTAAAAATGATTTGCATCACTAACATCTTCGCGGACCGAATTAACCCTCCTTCCGTAGTATGGACATCACTGTTATAAAATACAAGCACGTACGCTTCGCAATATAATTACACCTTCAGTTCTTCAAGTCTTGTTGACAGCCTTCTTTCGTGATAGAATTCACCTTTCCTTAATCCTTTCATGATAGAATTATAAGAGTTTACTTTGTCTCATTATTCCACAATAATCGTTATTTTTCTACCGAATTTGAAGGGGTAGTTACGCCCGTTCCATGGATGCAGATACAATGATAAACAGCCCGCATAACAAATATCTTTAGTCCTATGTAATTTATAAAAGTTTAAAGGGGCCCTTCGGCAGAAAAGCTTGAGAAACGCTGCATTAAGAGCTACCAAGATCGATTTCAAATTTTTGATTCCAGGATACCACCATTATTCCTGCATAGATTAACAATCATAAGAAGAAAATGGCACGGAGACGGAGACGGAAAACATACACAAGCTTAATGTAGTAAAATGCTCACTTTTCAAAACATCTACTCAAAAAACAAAAAATCGACACCAAAGAATGAATAAAATTTTTACGCACAACTGTAACGACTCCAGATGCATTATAAAAGCACTCTAATTTTTAGGTTATTAAATTTGAAGCAATAAATCTGAAACTTTTGATTTTATGAGAAGAACGTAAACTTTAAAAGTCGTTCCCTGGCAATATTAAATTAGAAAAAAATATTGGTAGCGGCTCGAAAGAATTTTCAGAAAAGGCATTCCACGTCGATTTTCATTCCCATCACAGAGAGTTGCTTAAGGTTCGATATTAGGCGATCCTCGATAAAACTCCGTCGTATCGCTTTTCATTAACCGTCCTGTCGACGACGAAAGTTGTTGAAGTCCAGTACATCCTAGTCCTCTCGACCTTTATGCGATTAAACGAGGAATATGGGCCCGTAAAAGATCTATGATCTCCGCCTTTTTATAGTTAGGGCACATTACAGGATATTGGAAAACTTTATGAACGCGTTTCTGAGCAGGATCCGCAACTTGAACCAATGATTATTCGAACATATTCCTTTCCTTAGAAAACTGAACTTTTCGCAAAAAACCAATGGTGAGTAAGGGTCTCATAAATGAGGACTTTCAAAACAGGTAAAGCGCAGATCATATGCTAGATCAACGAATGTTAAAATAAAACTTTGCAGCTTTAAGAGAAAAACTTTTTATCTACTGATTATGTAGAAGAGTTGATCTGAAAAAGGAATCACGATTATCATCGTGGCTTAATAATACGAAGATGGGTATGTTGCATCTTTTCCATGCCGTCCCGTTCCGAGTCATTCGCCCAACTCCCTAGTAATTCCTAACCGTAACACTAACCATTACGACACTCTTCACCCAACCTAAGTCTTCCTCTAAAATTCCGCTCAATATTGCTTAAGTGAACAAAATTTCTTCTTTCTAATACTTATATAGCATTCTTCAGCACGAATTTCACCTTACACAGAGCAACATTTGTTTATATAACCGTTCATTAACAAAATTATTTCAAAAGAAAAACTTAAAACCTTGAGTGACAGTTCAAATGTTTAGTTTAGCAATTGAAATTTTCTAAATGGCGTAAAAATTCAATGAACTAAGGTTTCATTTTCTCAATGAATTCAGAATTAAAACTTTCTTGGAAGAGGTTGGTGATAAATGGGACGATCTGATAATCCGAAAAAGTTCTAGAAAATAGATGCTACGACTAGCTGTTTCGAAAATTAATTTCTCCATAAACGATGTGCGACCGTAACCGTATTGCGAAATTAAGCTTGTTATGCATGCACCCCCTGCTACTCGCCGAAAGCTGACTCACAGGGTATATATTTTACGTAGATAAAAACTTTCGTATCTATAAGGAAAAGGAACACGGCTGTGGTAACACATTAAACTTCGAGAAAAGCTCCAAATAGCTTTTGTTTGCAAGCAAATTAACCGTTGAAGAATTCCAACCAGGGTTAAAGTTCTCATGGGCGCGCTTTGTAAGTATTATTCTCAATACGTATTTCGGCAACTATGTTGCCATCTCCGGGAGAGAAGAATAACTGAATTTTATCTTTGTTTGCTTGACGGAAAAATTTCGTAGTAAGAGGATAACTTAAACGTAAGATAAGCTTCAAAGTTATTTAAACGGAATGCTTTTTCCAGTATGTCACTTACACCCGTCCTAGCCCTAATGCTTTTCAAAAGAAATGCAGAAACTCTGCTAAGGTAAACTTCCACGATATGTTTGGTTTACATAATTTACAGCCCTCAGACACGTACTTCACGGCACAGATAACATTCGTTTTTCTTCTCTTTGTAACGTCTACCATTTCCCATATCCTCTCGAATTTTTTCAGCGAGAGTGCTCATGAAGAGCCTTGTTTTTCTTACGTCTGTTCTTCTGGATGACGTGACAAGGGAGAGAAAGTGCTTGCAAAGCAGGCATGAGTATGCACGGCAACGAGTTGAATTCATCCATCCGTAAGAGCACGGATCAACGGCTGATTCTTCCATCATATACGACTGGAGGCGATCGTACGCTTCCGAGTTTCTTTTTCATCCTTTTTCGACCAGCGTTAATCATTGACAGCATCGATAAAAAAGTAAATAAAAAAATTGCACCGGTAGAGTTGGCTCGGAAGGGGCAATTGGGTTTATTTTATGCTTCGAAACATCAAACGTGACCCGAGGGAACCCAATTTCCCGAAATTAGATTTTACGGAAAGCCATCAAAATGTAGCTGCTGCGATAATTCCATGGTAGAAAGGCCCTTTAAGTGTCAATGCCTAGCCATCAAATTTTTTAATAGGTCATACGTGGTCAGAAAATCGACTCCCACGCCACCTTTCGGTGGCTTTTCCAGACCGCGAAGGAGCCGCTACTACTTAATTCAGAAAGCCCAATTGATTTTTTCCAAACTGGGTCAAAACCTTGGCCCCCACCGGGAGTTGAAATCGGGCCTGCTTTCGTCATAGGTTAACCCGCAGTGGTTCAATTCAGCTATAGGAGCTCCATAGGCACCGCTTGGACTGTGAAACACCTAAAGCCTGAGTAACATTATTAGTTTCAGCGAGGGTTTCACGAGCTGTGGGGATAATTTTTCAGGAAACATTACGGGAGTTACAATTGATAAACATCCGAAAAACTAAAAAAAAACACATTCATTAAAACATAAGAAGGTGTATATATCTTTTTGGATTTCGATATGGTCACATTTGGGTGCCCAACCTTGTCGTGCTTGATAACGGAAATTTTTTAATTCGTGAAAATTCGGTAAAATGCGAAATTAGCTCTTAGATATAGAAGAGAATCGTGATTATTCACAAAATTAAGTCGAAGTAACAACGCTAATCAAAAAGTTAGAGGCCTTTGAGATTTGTGTGTGGCATAGACACAAGTGAGGACGATATAAAAAGTATATCGATGGTTGGGGAGGAGAGGGTTGTAACTGAACTTATTAAGCGTCGATAGAGAAAATATTGAGAGGATATGGATTGCTAAAGAAAGTATTGAAAGTAGAATACAAAGAAAAACACAGAGAGGAAGACAAAGACAAAAATGTTAGATGAAATCGTGGGATACGTTACCAAGAAACGAAAGAAATGGCATTGAATAGGGGATATTTTCATTTTTTAACTAGTATTTCAAGAATGAAAACTATGAAAATACCTCGAAAAAGTCTATCAAGCAAATACTTCTTAATTTTTTTAAGAGTTTCATCAGACGTGCAGACGACAGGTATTCGCATTTATACAAAGACTTATTGTCTCCGCCGTTTAAGTAAGTTAGTCTGGAAATTCTTATCACAAACATTGCTGGCGGATACCCTGGAGATGTCTCGCGAAACTATGGTTGAGGACCGCGGCTCGAGAGCTTTCCATTTCCATGACATTTCCACTGAATCATTATTCCGATCGGTTTCTTGCATTCATCTATCACCCGACGCGGAAATAGCCTCAAGGACGTTTGGATCAGTCACATTCATCAATTTCTATACATAGAATCGTGCTACAAACCGAGAGTCTCAGATTATTGCGGAATGCTGATACATAAATACAGTGAAATCTAGCGATGCTGTGACAGCTGCATCGATAAATCTTTACAGAAGACTAGTCAAGCAGTTAACAACGGATGCACCTCAATAAAAATGAATGACTTTAGTGTCACTAGATTATTTAAACTAAGAACCTCAATCGGAAAAAAATAACAAAATTATCCGATTCTGATACCTTGTCAGCACACGATGTCCCAAAAAGCGTTTCCTGTACTGGTCTGTAAGGATTAATTTTGCGTTTATCTAAGACAACGTCGCCTTTTGGATGGTCGTCGGATAATTTAGTTATGTCTATTAATACTATTTATAATTTCGTTCAATATTTTATCGACTAAATCCATCACCATCGACTCTAAGTCAACAGAAATGAATTTATTGTCATTTAAGAAGCGAGGATATTCTTTTTCTGGGATAACCTAGATACATTTAGTGGGCATTATTGTAAACCCTAGCAAATAATTATACGTAACAAATAACGTAAAAAAAATTACAAACAATTTCATTGCAGCAAACAAGAGTATTATTAATTAGAACATTATTCCGGAATTCCTTTACGGTGCAAACTTCGCTGACCTTAGTTTTTTACAACAACTTTTTTACTACAACTTATTACAATTTTTACTACAATTGGCATTTCATATAAGTCACGAAAATCCTTGAATTCAGAAAAATTATTGTAAGCCACTTATCTGCAGAGGCAGCGCCGATGTTTCAAAAAACCTTTGCAAATGACTGCAGGGAAAAAAAACTATTTATGCTTCCTCGTGGGGAAAAGAGATACATCTTGAATCTACGGGAATTCGGTTCGAAAGTCGTCCGGCACGTAATCGGCGACCGGCACCGATGCTACCGAACGCGAGCCCCCAATTGCCCCGGTGCTTAAGGGGGCATCTGAGGAAGAATGCAATTCGCTACACAGTAGTGATCGACGTGGAATTTCTTTCGCAAACTTTAATGACATCGTTACGCAAGAGCCCCACCTTTTAAGAGCAGGAACGGCGCGCAGGGACGATTAAGCCCAATAGAGAGCTCTTCACTACGGATTAACCTGCAGTTGGAATTTCAGCCGTGGCGGAAAAACACACCGGCGAACATGAACAGTTAACAACGAAGCAAAACAGAACGTGTGCGTTGTACCCCTCCATTCGTGGC
The DNA here is from genome assembly GCA_000376725.2 of Ladona fulva. Taxonomy (NCBI): domain Eukaryota; kingdom Metazoa; phylum Arthropoda; class Insecta; order Odonata; family Libellulidae; genus Ladona; species Ladona fulva. The sequence goes on along the minus strand of KZ308322.1, from coordinate 2,466,069 downwards.
GTCATCGAGGAGGATGAATGGCTTTTTAATTAAAAAAGAAAATAAGGTAACGGGGAATGGAGGAAAGGAAAGGCGCTTTCGGAGTTAAATCAGAGGATGGGAGAAAGGGACTTACAATTGAGACCGAGGTCGTGGTAAGTGAGGATCGCCGGTTTGTTCCGCTTGCCCTGAACCGCCACCAAGATGCTCCCCCTCTCCGTGTCCAGCCTCTCCTCCTGCACGGCCGTGTCATCCCGAGAGAGGGTCCTCGCGGCTGGAAACTGAAGCTGGATGTTCTTCAGCTCTATGTCGTCCATGCTGTCTGAGGGCATCGTGCTGCAAGATGGAAGCCGGGATTAGCTAAAATGTCACTGAGATCAATACATTTTAAAATGATATCCAAAACAAAATTATACCAAATAATAATTTCCATTGGACTTTTTGAAGTTTTTTCTTGAACTTTGTCTTGTACTTGAAATAAAATGTCGGGGCTTTCGAAAAATGCGGTTCAGAGTGAACATGACCGTTGGACGTCTCGTCATTGCATTATTTCGGTACTGTATTGGATTAGTTAAGTTGAGACGAGACATTTTTATAGGGTACTTAATAATAAAAGGTGAGATTAGTTAACAAGCCGTCAACCCATAATGCATTCTTCACACAAAAAGCGGACGGAACGAAGGATGAATACAAACAGTGAGTCACACAGTACTCATTTCAAGCAGAAGTAACATCTGTGTTACAAGATTAAGGAACTAAAACATTGTCATTGAATTTAACCCGATATCGAGTAACACTGATTAAAACAGCGCCCACTCAACAATAAAGGTTTCAATGACTGAAAATCAATGTTTGCTGCACCAATCGCAACTTCGTTACTTCAGTTTCTACCAATTATTATTGAGTAAAAGCGGAAGTTCGACCGCAGTCGAACTTCCGCTATAGTAAAATAGTCTAAAGAATAATATGTTATCAAGATAAACAATATGCGAGATTTACTGAGCTTGTTTCGAATGCAGATCGAAGAAAAGTAACTAATTGTACTCTGTAATCGTCACCGCGACAACAATAATATACTTCTATTAGCCGAAGTTTGGCAATCTTTCTTCGCTAACGTCACAATAACAAAGCTCATCCGAGAATATTTACGACATTCGCTTTAATTGCACACATTTATCTCGTTTCCAATACTCCTGGCTTTATTTGCAGAGCGGCCGATAAATAGTTTAGGGATGAGGTCATGGGAGGAGCCCGAGAGAGCTTCTGACCGCGTCATTCAACATGCACGAGGGTTCGAATAAATACGGGCAATTTGCAGCCATGCGGAAAGTCCGTCTTCATTTACTCTGCCCATAAGAGTGGACTCAATTCCCGCTTTGAACGAATGCCCGTCCTACTTTGTCAATCCGACCAATTACCGAGAAGAAAGATGAAATCAAGGGGTCAGGTGGCTTCCTGCAATACCTACGGAGATCTCTTACGTTGATGAACAAAAAGGAACTGGGATTAAATCAAGATTCGCTTGAAAAAATTGTGATTGAGACCGCAGGATAAGAATGAAGCACAAAAGGGAGGAAAAGAAGATGATGAAAATGGGTATGATTATCTTCCCTCTATTGTTTTCTCGCGTAGGTTTATGTACTACGAAAGATTCACGGAGATGAAAATGAAACAAATACTTCCCCAAAGGGAAAATTTGTTGAAATTCTTGCAATAAATTATAATTGAAACACTTCACCAAGAGAATGGGTACTACATAAAAGAAAATTAATCAATAGGCGAAATGTTTCTTCCACCAAATCTTCATGAATAGCATATTTTTCATTTGGTATAGTATGGGTTCGAATATTTCGTTTATTCTAATTTGTCTAATTCACGGCTAAGATACTCGTAATACAAAAGCTACTGATGTATAGCTAAATAATGAAATTTATCGTGGTCATTCATTATTTGAATACTATGAAAATTGTGGTTCACAGCGGTATTGCTCTTTCGTAGTTGCTGCCAATACACAACATCGTAAATCGGAGAATAAACAGAGGAAAACATTTCATACCTCATTTAACCACATTCCCATCACTGGTGATTCGACAGACATTCCCCCGGAAATACTCCAATTATTAATGTTTAATTATAAGTAAAGAATAAACATATTTAAACTTATTCGAAGAGGATTAGATGTATTATCTCAGTTCGAATTCAAATATCATGTATGGTAAAACTATGACGAGAAAAAGCGAAAAATTTTGTAGACATGACAACATTTTACATAACATGTACACTTCAAGGGTGTCCAAGAACACAAAAATAAACCAAATAAACAGCAAAAACTTACATTCTACAATGGAAGGGAAGAGATATGTCCGTATGAATTCCCCATTACTATGTTTCGCATAACGGTTTACGGCAAGAGATCTCAACGTAACAGCTAAAATATTCGCGTATTTCAGGGAAAAATATACATCCTCTATGGTAATTTATCCACCTTGAGTCTTGGCAACAGATTACCCCCGAGGGAATTCGCGCCTACCCCAAAGAGAGAATCAAGTTGGCTAACCATCTACAACAACGGGAGGGAGGTAAATCATACGTCCGATGCAAGAGATTACGAGAGCTAGAGGAGATTCGTTTCTGGAGCGGTAGAGAGGAATGGAAAAGTTGGGAACGTCAGCTGGAAGCGGTTTCATCCGCCTATACTGCTACACAAGGAAAACATGGTCATTCGAGGACCATTAGGAAATATTCGCTCACTGCGGCATTTCCTCTTACGATTTTTGATAAAATATCTGACAAGGAAAGAAAAAAAGAGAAAATAATGGAATAATATTTACTCGTGGCAACCCACTGACCTGATATATAGAATTAAATACTACGAGACTTCAAGAATTTACTGTTCAGTCACCACTAGTCACTTATGCTGATTAGGATAAAAAAGTTATCTTTCAGATTAGAATAAGAGATGACAAAACTAAACGTTACACGCCACGAACTCTGTCTTCCAGTGGAGACTGACAAGTTTGTGTACTTTGGAATTCCATTATTCCAAGCAATAATAGCTTTATTATCATGGTGATAAGGAAACCAAGAACAACGGGGAGTTGTGACTTGTCTATGAATGGAAATGAGGGCAGGTTTGGAATGATTTTCACCGTAGTACAATTCCAAGCGATTACAAACGGAATGATTGGCAGTTGAATTCCATTGTTTCCGTCTTTAATTTGTAGATTTCACTTCGTCCTTATTTTAAAGTTCACAACCAAGAAAGTGAAGTCACTTCGACGAAGTTATTGAAGGCAATCAAGCGATACGGCCGTGCCTCCTCTCTCGAAATTCTTTTATTTTCAGACAAGTCTCCATCACATACCGCTTTTCAAAGTTCTCCTCGCGTACCAATCCCGGAAGGGATACAACTGTATTCGCATAGCTTCTTTGTTGAGGGAATGGAAGCCATGTTCATTGCCGATGCCTCTCTCAAACAAGTTAAAGGAATAGGATTTTTTATTTAGCGATGAAATAACTTTGTGAACTTCATGCAGATTTACGATGAATGGACCCGACGAGAGGTAATTTAATAACAGCTACTACTTCTATCGCCCACTATCGTGTTACTACTTCTATCGCCTGAAGTCAATCATATACTTAGCGGATATTTTTCCTAAGTTTCTGCTGCATGAAATATAATTTACCAATACTATATGGACCTCGAGACTATGTGAGGCAAGCAATTAGATTGCCTCTTATTGCTAGATCTGAGGAAATCGATTCCTTCCTAAGCATTTCAAGAGTTCTAATTTCTAACATGGATTAAGATACGAGGTCGAGCGGAATACGTGAGCACAATTGTGATTATCTATAGAAAAGTTATCATTGTTCGATTTTGTTTCCGCATCCAAGTTTTCTTACACTAAAATTTACATTAGATGGTAACACTATCTCACAAGAGAATTCAACTTGTATAAATAAAACTATTTATTACTACGCATCTACTAGTCTAACTAGTCTAGTCTACGCATCTACTAGTAATGCGCATATTATTTAATACAATTGCGCGCTTTTTCTATTTTTTATCAAATCGCGAAAAAATTTTAAGGTTGTTAATGCAAAACAATGTATTAATGAGACAAAAATCGGGCGATGAACTTTCAAATCCATATCAAACCTGTATCTATATATACGTCGCTGTCGAAAATTCTGTTGTCATGTAGATAACATAACGTAATTTCTTAATAAAAAGTTAAGCTACATTGCAATATTTTGATGAAATAAGAAGAAAAGGCTGAATGAAGATTGTGAAATGAAGGATTTGTGGGGACTCGTCAACTTACATACTTCTTGATGTTATAAATAACTTCTGGGTGCATATACATAAAGAGTGTGCATTTCCTGTATTATTGACCCAATGATGGCGAGTAGCCGAAACTAGTCGTCCAAATATATTGTGTGGAAAAATACGAAGTCTTTCCTTATTCTCTATACTTCTTGATAGTTAAAAATAGTGTCTTATCTTATATATGAAGTCATTCTCAGTCAAATAGAACCTATCGGGATCTACTGATATATTTATCACCAGCTTTCTACAATATATAACTGTTTCTCAAGTGCAACAACGAACTTTCGGGATATGTGGGTGAATTTTTATGACGGAAAATACGGGGAAAGAAGAGATAACAGCTTTTGTGCTTTTGACAGATATTATAGCAAACATTCTCAAGCACTGCAGCCATAAATTTTATGCGATAAAAATAGGGAAAGCTTACTCGAGAAAGTTTCAAGTGACAGAAAAGGACGAGTTTAATTCAGTTTAAGAATCATTCGTCGTAAAAAAATTAACCAGTTCAACGTATTCAGGCTTCATTCTCGTTACATTTTAGTAATGAAGCTGATTTTTGAACAGCTGTCCATATTTATCAAAACGGGCGGAACAAATGATGAACTTTCTCTTCCCCATTTATATGAATCCTTTTATTGGTCCGGAATGAGTCTTAAAAACGTAGAAATTGAAAATCTTTGTCTGGATTTCCCTAGGATAAGGAAAGGATGGAATTCGAGGAAAATTAATTTCCTGGAATTTTAACGCTCCAGGTCCTCATGTAAAGGCGCGGAGGAATCGATGACCTCAATCAATTCGGACAAGTCGCGATTTTATAACGAGACCGAACGAATAACCGAAGTTTCGCCATAACTTACACTAGTGCAGCGTGAAAACGGCAGCCTTTTTAAAAATTACATTCATCAACATTTCCTATTTAATATCTGAACTACAGTTTTACATTTTTACTATTAGAATGGCTTGCAAAGAGAAGAATATTTCTTTAATCGATGTGATTTTACAAAAAATATCTAAGTTATGATATAAATAACATTTTTAGATAGAATAAGATGGAATCGGTGGTAATCCGCATTAGAACGCAACATTTTTAATCAACGCTAAACCACAATCTCTCCTACATGCGATATCTTTCGGTAAATATTTTCTTTTGCACCTTTTGATAAGGCTAAGTCGTGTCACATTTTTTTCCATGATGTAGTTTAGTAAATATTGGAAAATTTTTGTTCTCTTTTTTCATATAAAATCTAAATGATAGCAGACTTTCTCAAAAAGCGCATAAATTGATATATGTAAAGTATACATAGCGTACACAGCGAATGGAATTGATATGAATTACGGAGGTCGATGAAAAGAATAAACAAAAATTTGAATGCTTGGAGAGACTTTTCTATAATTTATTTTGCTCATACAATTACTAGTTTCGAAGTAGCACCACCTTCACACTGCTTACACCCAGAATATATGTAACCTGAACCGATGAAATAGGTGATCTAGTTAAGCTGTGGAAAAGCAAAGCTTCTCTCATTTAACAGAAACATATAAATATAAAATTCGGTAATTTTCGACGAATAAATCCCTTTATTTAGCAAAAATATTTAACGAGGTCAAACCTTAGAACATCACTAACTTCTTTGATATCATGTGAAGCGATGCCATCCTAATATGAAGTCCTGATTTGCACACAGAATCCACATATGGCATAAGAACACGACATCTGGGCATCACGGAAGAATTCTCCTGCCCTAGGAATTACGATCCCTCACGGTCTTCCGCTACCGCCGTCACCACCAGCACGACTGGTGGTGAGTAACCTCTTCCGGGAAACGCACCGCCTCACTCCGGCGACCTTAAACGTGAGCACGAGCGCGGATGCGGACACAGCGGTGGAAGAGGACGACGATTCCCCGAAATAAAATATCGCCCAGGCGATAATCAGAGTGAATCGCTTAAACAATACGTCATAAATGGCAGCCGATATTGGAATGTACGGAAGGGAGCATCTTGGGACGGAGAAAGCAAGAGAAAAAGCGTTAATAAAGTCACCATGCGCAGGAAAACCATTAGATACCTTCCTCATAGCCTCAAATATCTGAGAGAATGTCTCATCCAGATTGATTGCCTTCCCAGTATTTGTTTGTTGAGTGAGACGGAAAATCAATGAGATCGCAAAATTATATAGAACAGATAAATAAACGGAAAGATACTAAGAAACAACTGAGCTGTGCGATGACGAACGTACCCAGCAGGATAGGAATGCTATCGATGAGAGGTTTCTTTCAGAGGTTTTACTGCACGATATTCTGAGGCGTATACATTAGAACTGTAAACTATTCAAATTTATAACTGTATCAGAATCTGTTGAGTAGGATTTTTATTACTCCTCGAATGCAACTGCTCAAATGTAAACAGAAACGAAAATTACGGCTGAATAAGGAGTAATCCTTTTAGATAACATAAACAGATTTCCGAGATTACTTTCCTTAACATACGACGCCACATGAATCATCTGTCGCTAATACGTATTCGCCGCACGAAAATTTACTATTTTTAATTAAATCAATTACATCAAAATAAAAGTATAATAACAAAATTTCTCGTAAAGTAGCTTCGAACAATTTAATGGCAATGAAAGATTAGTATACCACAGCAGAATACGTTAGTTCTCTGGTTGTAAATTCCTTAAGCACTAATGTTATTTTCGACACGATTTCATATTTTAACCAAGCGAGTATATTACAACAAAATCTCCAACTGCATGTCACCAAAGTCTTTTGAAAACGTATCCAACCACGCGAATGTTGGATCAAACTCAAAAACCTTCACAACAAGGGGGATAAATCTTCCCGATACAATTTTTATAATTTTAATGGCTAATACTTCAATTGTTCACGGAAACGTAATTATTCGCGCGGTAGTGTTTCTTCGCATACATCTTTCGGTCCTCGCGGTCTACCCATTCCTACCAAAGAGTAAGGAAAACTCAGTAACCACACAAAGAGTAGTCCATTTCCGCAAACAACATCCAAAGCTGCCCATGAGTACGTCCGCGCAGCGATCCCTCAGCCGCAGAGAGCCTCGAGGTGTGTAGTTTGACCCCGTGAACCCGAAATACACTTCCCCGTTTGCAAGCAACTGCGGGGAACAACCTAAACCTCTGACGGGAAGAAAAGGTTGCGAGATACATTATCTTAGTCGTCCTGAGAGTCGGTCATCGAGTTACCCCAGGGGCTTACCGCCTTCCTACTGCATCGTCCAACACTCCATTCCAGGTTTATTTCACCCAAGGCGCTACTAGGTTGGGAAAAACCCTCGTTGTAGGAGAGGACTCTTTCTAAGGTGTGCGAAATTGTAATGTAAATATAAACGGAAAAATTTTCTGGCTCTGAAGTATTAATAATACAAAACTTACTGGCTATGTTTATGTTATGATACCCGGAAGTTTACGACAATGCTCAGAGATATCCCCAACTTAGGCAGAAAAGAGCACCTGCAAAAGTGTTCAGCATCGATTATAGTTTTATCATGGCTTTTATTACCAAATCGAAAGGAGAAAAGTTTGCATAACTACTAGATTGGGAAGCTAAATATATACGATAAAAAACTAAGAAACTAGATAGAAAAAGAATACGAGAAGGCACATATTCGTATGAAGGCTTTCATCTCCTCCTCCTCGTTTATTAAATACTAGTAAACGCTCCCGTCAAGCATGACGGAACTTAATTTAGTTTAAAAATATATCTATTATCGTATATATCTGGTCCACCTAAGCCAGAAAAAATTCCGTCGTAAGATCATAGAAACCCAATATAGTTCCTACCATTATTTATAATATTTATTCAAATGTTTTCAAGTCATGAAAGGCTACTTTACGTAAATTTCTTATAAAAATTATAAGAACTGGTTATCCCCGTGCATTTATATAGGATAATTCATGAAATCAACATTCAACAAT
>KZ308322.1:2420504-2456674 GCA_000376725.2 Ladona fulva | reverse complement strand
AATTCTTTATCCATTCAATTATTTCCTTGTTGATACCTGCTAATTTTAGTTTGTAAATTAATTTGTAGTGGGGGACCCTGTCGAAAGCTTTCTTGAAGTCAAGGAAAATAGCGTCCACTTGTTTTTTACTTTCGGCAGACTTTAAGATATCGTGGACGAATAGAGCTAGTTGGGTTTCGCATGATCGGTTCTTTCTAAATCCGTGTTGGTTCTTACTGAGGAAACGATTATATGATTTTATGATTATATATGATTTTACGTACATTTCTTATGAAAAAGTATACTAACTGATTATCCCCGTGCATTTATATGGGAAAACTCATGAAATCAATGTTCAACAATTGCTTTGGTCGTCAAAGGGTTTTCCGTCTATTTTATCAAAGTTCTCGCAATTTCGAATTTATATGAATGATTCACGACTAAAATAAGATTCTATCATCATTATTCTTTCTTGTGACATTTGCCTCAATTTCGTAGGAAAATTGTTTCTAATTTAATTTTCTAAAAGAAACAACCTCTTCAAGTCACGAAAACGTAATTTACGTTCATCTCTTATGGAAACGTATTTTGGGCTCCTGGGTTCGAACCCGGGCCTTTACAGAGATGAGAATAGTTGGTGATACCAGGATTCTAAATTTTGAAAACTTTTACTTTACGAGGCAACGGATCACCAATGCCTGACCATGAAAACAGCTTCGATAAGGTTGATTAGTCACCATCGGTGAGGGGTCGCTTTAGGCAGAAATCCATAACGAGATGAGACTGCTTTCCTTTGCTATACCATCAAACAGCTGCCCTTTTGGATGACATTTTGCCGCAAAAGTACACACCATTAATCTGAGCACCATCACATTTTACAGGAAGGTCTGAATAACATTTCATGTTTAACTTTGCGGCCCCCTTTTTAACCTACAAGAAATATATTTTTACATTTTCAGATCCTTGACATATCAGATGACGTTGATTTCAAATGATATTTCAATCACTCCCATTCGGATTCGAAATGAGAGTCCCAGAGATTATAGCCGTGGAGCAAGCAATTCGGCTAATCGAATGGGTCGAAAGTTGAATTTATTTAGGAAGATGATACCGAAGAGATGGACAGAGATCGGATTTCGAGATCGCACCGAGATGAAATGAAAAGTTTTAGAAAAACTGCGTTCGGACAGCCATTTCGAACCGCTGGAAATTATTAATGGATGTCCAATTGAATGCTCAGATCTGCGCCTGCGGCCGACGGATCCGGTACGGTTTCGAATTCGAGACTAGCTCGGAAAACGAAAATTTCCCTCTTTTCCGTCAAGTCTGCACTCTGCCATTAATCATGCTTTCGCCTCTCGACTTGATCGCTTTCCAGATCGATTCGCTGAATAACCTCGCGCCAAATCAAACAAAGCGGACTCTCCTCGGTAAACTAAATGATAAAATCTGAATGAATTAGAACAAGTAGTGGTTACGCAACTACGTGTGCTAGGAGTGGGATTTCTTGCACGCCACTCTTGCTGGTGTCCAAGATTGTAAATTTTTAAGCCCACGTGCAGAAATTTTACTTTTTTCAGAGAGGACTCAAATATCGAAACACACAACTTTGTGAAATTCCATCCTTATGTGTATATTATCCGTCGTAAACGAATTATATAATATATTTAGAGTATCTATATCCGTAGACAAAGATCAGTATCGCAAAGCAGTATTGCACCTACGAAAATCTTTTCCACAAACATAACTATGCTGATAAAGTGCTTCGCCTTTAACAAACGCCTAAATTGAACATCTATCTCATAACCATAAGAAACGGATTATGTTTAGCAGATTCATGTGCATCTGAAATTATTATCCGCGTAATTAACTGAAACTCGTAATATGCTCCAAATCTAATATTTGAAAATCTAAGGTATATAGTACAAAGCGTCATTCATTTAAGGAGAGTTTTAATTGTAACAAAGTATTATAAGCATTAAAATTATCTTTTATTTGGTAGTCATAAATAACTTTTTCGCTCTTGATAAGCAATACTGAACTATAATCACAATTTTAGCTGTTCATTAATTAGGATTCTGAGGATTGCCGTTACGAAGCAAGAGGTTTGGCTACGTCGAAAAGAAGGCACGTAGTGAATTCCAAGACTGTTCCCTCATTCATTAAACCGTATCTCTTTAAATTATCGCACATTTTCACCTTAATTACACCTCAACTCCTAGTTTCTTCATTCCAAAAACTAACCTCGTAAGTTTCCACCCTCTGGCTGCCAAACCAATTAACCGGAGGCGAGCGGCCGAGCACATCATTCATCCCATCACCATACGCTATCATCTCGTTACCCAAGCTAACACAACCACTCTATAAACTACCCCTTTCCAAACTTCACATCTAACATACTTTCCCCATCTTCGGAAAAAGAGGCGCAAATCTCTCGTGCTCAACAATCCTCGGCGAGAAAAACGCGATATTGACATGACGGATGAAATATAAGAGAGGACGAGGGCGGAGATGCTCCAAATCCCAGCCCAACCCCCGGTGAAGCACGTCAGAGAGGACAGTTTCCGAGTGGGACCCTCTCACCGACACCCACGCTGCCCCACTGGGGGCGAAGGACGAGCTGAACAGGGATATTGCGATACAAGTGCTTCATTTCAAGCTCAATGATGTTCGCATATCTAAGTCTCATTTCCGAATATATTCATAGAAAATATTTTAAGTCGATGACTGAAACAAATTTCTTACAATCGACGAATGTTTGCATTTTAAATCAGTTTCGATGCCGGACGACGTCACCAGGAGATGCCAACGCCCGTAACTTCACAAAATAATTTGACAAAAAAAGAACGTGATTCCGACGGAAAATTAGAAATATGATGAATTAAACTCGATCGCAAAGAAAGGAAATAATGGAATTGCAAGACAAACCCCGTTTAAAAGAAGTTCAGTTTGGCACGATAACGACTACAGTAATCCAAATACAACTTTGATATTTTAGATTACACAGAAAATAAAATTTTTGATCAAAGATAATCCCTTCCCGTTAAACTTATATGATGAATTATTCATATGCAATGACTGTCAAATTTTATGGAATAAGTAGCACTTCTATGCCAACTGTACATGTAGATGGTCACTTTAATCGTGATATTGCTTAATAACGGGCTTAAAAAAATCATTATCTACGGAACTCGCACGTAATCAATATAGATTTCATGCATTTTGTTAGAAGAGAGTACGTAACACGCAAACAGCGCCGTCGCAGTCACGTGCCAAAAAATTCTCTCGCGCGCCTCTTTGAGCACGCGTGACGTAATTTCGCCACCCCCGCACGTAAGTAATTGACATTTCAACGAAGGATATTTACCTTGGGGAATTGAAGAGAAAAAAGAAAGCAAAAAAAAAAGAGAATAGAACGTTACGATACAAAGGTATTGAGACTGACACATCTCCGTTTCAAGGTTACAACCTCTTGGATTAAATAAAATAACTATGAAAATGTTCCACGAGATATTAATTTTTTTAAATGTAATAGAACTTTAAATAACCAATATTTACATCCATAGTAGAATTTCATATAGTTCAGAATTCATGAATGAACTATTTTACTACTTCGTGACCGATGATCCTCTCCTGCTTTCTGATAGAAAAAATTCGTAAGAACTACTGAATTCAAAGCTGACGTAAGTAAAAAGGTGCGTCAACGTTTTATAAATACTTACCAAATAACTAATCGAGATAAAAAAGAAGCGATCGGCAACAAATATAAGTTTCATTGCCCGAATGCGTACATGAGTCCTGGATCACATCCCGTGGACAAATCTCAAAGAGAAAAAGTGAAGTCCGTAACTCGAAAAGTTCTCATCTAGAGCAGACCGTAAGTCGAGGTGGAAAGGGAAGGACGATGAAGGACGTGAGTGAACAGAGAGGGGAGGAGGGCGGATCTGTGCCTATCGATCCCCGGGACTCGAACGCCTGCGCCGCTGTGAGCCGCGCCCGTCTGGGCGTGGGAGTAGAGAGATAGGCTGGGACGGGCCATTTCCCATAAACGGCATTTAAAGGCGTCCCGCGGGACTTGAGGAGCAGACGGACTGAGAACCGAAGAGGACCCCTTTGAACATGGATCGAAATTCTGCGCATCGACTAAAGGGGGGAAGGACCTCCCCCACCCCCGCACGAGATGACCCAGATCAAAAAACGACATTAACAGGAAACGAACGGAAATTCCTGGGTCTTTTCTGCATCGCTAAAAGTCTGATACATTCCCGAAAATTCCCTCTTTAGGGAATGTGTGAGGATTCGAAGGGGGTAATGGGGCTGGCTATCGCCCTAGTTTTAAACACAGCTTTTTGTGAGTCATAAGGATGGATACCGACGAGTCAGCCGACTACATTTCCCCGATTTTTTCCTTAATGCCATCACTTTATCTTTGAGATAAAAACCAGACATTCGCGCGCTCTTTTTCACAGGAATCTCCCTCTCGGGGAGTCTTTAACTATCCATAGGAAAAGGGGTGTCCAACCAGCGGGCCGCGAGTCCCAAGCGACCCATTAACCAATTCCTTGCGGCCCAGTAGGTTCTTAATTCCTGAGATTTTCAATTCCTTCCCTCAATGCTTCGAAGTTTAAATGCTTTCCCATAATAAGTTGAGCGTAAAATACAAATACCGATCGGAATCTACCCTTCCCAAATTACTTACTTTCCTTATAATTGCAACAGGACATTAAAACCATTTCGATGAATTATTATTTACTTCCAAGTTTGAGTTCGTGATACTCTAATTCTTCATAAGAGTCAATGCGGTCCGCTGGGGTAAACGCTTGGATATCCATACCCTTAAACAATGCTAATGGTAAATAGGATTAAAATCGAACTCCTAATTTATACGTAACTTGATAAGAAAATACTGAAAATTACTATAAACACGAACATGGCACGAGAAAATTAGGTAATTCTTTCTCGAGTGGTACGAGTGACTCGGCTTCAAAAAAATCAATGGAAATTCAAAGTTGCCTAAAAAATTCAGGCACAATGTTACAAACACTATCGACGATTTCTGCGTCGTTCTCGGATCGATTTGAGCCTCACTGAATTTTTCTCTTATTATTGCGTGTTGACAGGTGATCAAAATAAACTTCACCGTGTGAGGCGAGGAGTAGTGGAAATCCATAATGGAAAAGGAAACTTTTAATGGTACTTTTTCCAAAGATTTTGCGGAGAAGTACCTCTCAGAGCTTTTTTTCCAAGCTTTCAAAACATCCGTGCTCTGCCCTTACACTTGCCAGCGAATGAAATCAATATGAGTATACGTGGAAAGCCAAAGCTAATTCTTAATATTATTGTAGAAACTCTAAATGGCGCGAATGCATAGTCAGTCGCGGTAAATTTGATGAAACGAAACTAACAAGTCGACGGAATAAAATAACTCATTCTGATAGGATATCCTCGAGTAAAAATATTTCTCATTTCATATAACGTAATTTGAGCAATTCCTCAGGATATAAAAACCTTTTAACAGAACTTGTAGAAATTAAGAGGGTCTACTAAAAATAATCCCCTTTAAACCCCAAAATTGTGGCAATCGTCGAGTTAAAAATCGAAATTAACGATAGAATTAAATACACGAATAAATGGCATGCATAAAAATTACAAAGCTGATGATCAAGTCCCGTAAAAAGCAAAAGACGAATTACAGGAGACAGGAATTACAGGAGGTGAATATTTCTATCGTAACATCAACAGTCACTTTACTTTCCCAAAAATTTCCTGTAAACCAAGAATCAGAAAAAAATTTCCAGGAAAGGACCACTACAAAAGGACAATATTGATGTGACGAGTACGTAACCCGGTTATGGCTACCATCCTTCGTCCTCGAAATGAATAGAAAAACGGGAGTTGAGTTTACAAATCACCAAAGAAATAAAAAGATAAACCTTAGCTTTGAGTTGAGCCGGTGAGTTGTGGAGGTCCAATTTTCTAACAGTTTAAACAGATTATTGCTCAACAGAATCATGGGAAGGCGAACGAAATTTGCATCCGGGGTTTCTGGGAAAGGCTGGAATTCGGATGTCGTCTTTCCTGAACAAATTAAACTCCCAATCGAATAGGTCTGGGACAGCGAACCGCGTCACAGGAGATAGTTTCTCCGGCGAGAGCGAGATTTAAAGAGAAAAAACGAACGAAAGGGAAAAATGGTGGGGGAATTACGATGGGGATTCCGACCTGAATGAAGATGGCGCCGAGGAGAAGAGCACTCAGAGAAGCTCTCGGTGCGAGGTATTCGGAGAAACAGGGTGAAAGAGGATGACCAAATAAAAAAGGACGATCGATGCTACACCTTGATAATAAGATCGAGTTCGTAGCGCTCAGGATCTATCTGAGAATTTTAGGGCATAGATGGTAGAATGTAAAGGGCCGGTATGGGAACAGAAAATCGATCGACGACCTCGTTCCAGTAACTAAAAGTTTCAATTGGGAGAACTTTAAGTCTAAAATTGACAAGGAAATTAACAATAAGATAAACTACGAATGCTATTAAAAATTTTACAAGATACTATTACATTAATTTTGCACTCGTATGTAATCATTTATAAATCTATTTGTTTCTAACATGCAAAATTCTATTCAACTGTTAAGAATAAGAATGTATATATGTATTCCTTTATTTTCTTTCTTCCCTGTTTTAGACTCTTAAGAGTAATCTTAAATAGATAGCCGGACAAGGTTATGTAATCTTTTGGTTATCACAAGAATCCCCTAGGTCTAAGATGTTTATTTTTTTAATAAATCTTGGTAAATTGTATTATTTATGTATCTGAAAAAAAATACTAAGTTCGTTTTGATTTTATTAAATGGCGTTTCGCAAAGCACGGTCAGTTCACATAGATAACAAGGAAAATTGCATTGGGCGATGAGAAATTACTTACGTAATAATGCAATATAACGTCAAAGCAAGGAAATTTATGAATATTTACTGGACAGGTTTCCAAACAGTGTCGCGTCGATTAAGAATGATGGACATATAGGATTTAATATCCAGTTATTTATTTCCTACTCTAGTGATGGCTATATATTTTTTTCTTTTGGAGCATCAATAAATTGTTACCTGCAGAGTAAAGAATACCTTCAAAGGAGAATTTCTCATTACCGGCGGTTATTAAACGATAAAGCCACTTAATATTAGCAAGATCGCGAGTCCCAACTACTAATCTCCTATGGGCGTTTCTGTACCGTCAATGTGGATACATGCAGACAAAACAGGGCAGACGGTGGGGAGAAGCATAATATTGATTTTAATACCGATCTAGTTATAGAGCGCTTTGAAACGCGGGAGCATACTGTCCATAAAATCTCCTTATTACCTAGTAGAGAATGTTAGCAACATTACGGATGGGAAATCTCATTTCATCGGAGGACCCTATGCGGGACCATCAAGCTTTGACTAGAGTGTTATAATATATGATTAGAGTTAGAGAACGTAAAAGCACGTAGAAAATTTAATTATTTACTAGTTCCAAAATATTATAATTTTTTTCTAAGTTGCATAGAAATTTAAACGATATTAAGACAAAATTATTTATACGACTGTTTAATTAAAGGATAAAAGAAATGCAACACTAAATGCATGAAAATGCTGCAGGTTCCTAACCTAGGGCCAAAATCGGGGAAGGCAAACCTATGGCACGCTTGCGTGTGGTTCTTTGATGGCGCTTTTCTTCACTTAAAACTCCCTAAGTAAATAAGCAAACATTTCGTCAGTTTGTGTTATTTCCTACGCGACAACTTCTTCCTCCTGTCATTGACGTAATTACATAATTCAGTGTCCTACGATATGATTTAGCACCCATTTCCTTCTATTTCATCAACTACGGAACTCCTCGCACTTTACCGCCCGTTCTGGAAAATTGCGTAATCCTCCACGCGAATAAACTGTGCACGACATTGTATATTAATACTATGCGATTAAAATCAAAGCATAATTAAGAACTAATCATCGTTCACACACATTAGTTGTTTATTTTTTCGAATAACTGAACGTAGGATGCTCAAAGAGTAAAAAGCTACTATTAACTACATATTCGCGCTCGTAAGCTTGAATCGTTACAATATTAGATACTTGCGGAATTTATGCCGGACATTATTTCTCGGTTGCGTTCAAAACTAACTCAGAAGCGGTAAATCTTGCTTTCTGGACCTTGCATGATTTTAGCAAGGGGAGGAGAGCACTACAAGAAAGAATGAGTGCCTTTCAGAATATAGGTCGTTTTTTCTTAATTATGGTAATTCAATATACGAACATTTTAAGAACCTTAAAAGGCACAAGAGCTTCGGAGTCAAATTACCGAAGATGACTAAAAAAGTTCCTTTCGCGAACATGATACAGAGCTTAATCTGGAAAATTGGAGATCCAGTGAGCTGAAGAATGCGGGGTGAAGACTGAGGTTAATCAAACGCGAACCCGAACAGAGAAAGGTCAGCCACGAGGATGGTTCCGAATGCGGATAAGTGATAAGGAGAGTTGAAATGGCAAACTTCGAAGGAAGCTCGGAAATGTGCGGGACGGAGTAGCCCCCACGCGCGGAAAGACATGTGCGACTCAAGCTTCGAGTAAAATTGGAGATGAAAGGCATTCCACAGATGTCTACGGGCGACAGAAGCTTACAGCATGTGCGGAGCAGTTGGCATTTTATGTTTTACTTATTACGGCCGTGAAAATCCGGAACCTCTAAACGCGAAACACAAAATAATATCTTTGAAATAATCTGCGCTCGATCATACTTCGAAGTTTTTTTTTGACAAGGTTCATGAAACCTGACTCAGAAAACTCATGTTGTAAAAGTATGATTGTTACATCCAGAAAACTGTTTGCAGGACTTTTAATTGACTAAATTTTCTTGGCAGCTGTATCACTGGACGAGGAAGGAGATATGAAAAAAATAGTATTAAGTATTTAAATCCAATCTCGGACAGTTCCACAGATTGTTACAATATAATTTTGTTACGAAACATTTTCTGAGTCACTTACAATTTCTTACCACAAAATTAAACTCCACATCGACAAATATAAAAATTTCACATTTATTATGATTGTAATTCACGTGGCAAATAGATCAATAGTCCAGTAGCATGTGATGTGTGTACTATACTTGAAACACTCAAAATATATTTATATAGCAGTTTAGAAATACTTGCTACAAAAGCAAACTCATACCACATAACATATACTGGCATCACACGGTTATAATGCACGTTTCTACTAAGAACGTAGGTTTCCATATCCTGGGTGATGTTTTAATCTCTTTCCGACTTCCAAAAAGAGAGTTTGTCTTAAAAACAAACGTAATCTTCGAGTTCAGTTGGATTGCATAACTTGGATATTTACTTTGATCAATATATCATATTTCCGTTATATTATTTCAAGGATATAAGTAAAGTCATACAGCAAATGAATTTCCCTAGAGAGTTCGCATTTAAATTATAGTTAGCCAATCTTTCTATAATTTTCCAGCCTAATTACAAACAGTAAATAAATCTATACTTATTTAAATTTACTATAACTATTTTGTTTTCTGTACATACAAATCCACAAAACGTTAACGAATTAAATTCATTTCACAATCACTGAATATTATTTGAAATTAATTTTCTGGAAGTTTTTAAGAAGGGGAATCGTCTAAGAACCTTCCAAATAGAGTATTTAATTTCTCACTAAACTTTACGTAGGTGAAAAACTTATGTACATACTTCAATCGAAATATTTCCGATAGACCATTTTAGCACCCTTTTACGATCGTCGCGGTTACTGTTAATGGGACAGTAATGGCGAGACAGAAAATTTCTTCAAAATACGAAAATTAATCCAGAATTTCAGGTCTTAAGCCATTAATGGAATAAAGTGAGCTTTTAGAGCATTTTATCTCCGCAAATCTACAAAAGTAATGCCAGAGGAACGTTTACATTCAACTCGAGAAGCACCACTCCCACGCCGCTCTTGTTAAAAAGCTGCATAATTCAAGAAAATGGATTCATACGTTGCCTCGCTAGGAACTCGACGAGACAAGGGTTTTATAAAATATTAGTGCAGTTCTGTCGCCCAGTACTGCTTTGACCTCGGTACAGCCAGAAGCACCGACTTCAAAGACAATCGATTCTTTCTATGCCCTCAGCAGAACTAGTTTCAAAATGGAACGCCACAATGGAAACAGTGAGGTCACGATTGTGACTCATAAAGGAAAAGATTCTATTCTTTTAAGAAAAGTTCTGCCAAGTTAATATGAAACGGGGCGATTCTCTACGGCTTAGTCTCGTACTCCCACGAGAAACATTGGATACTACGTTGCGTTTTTATCACATACATTGTAAGGTAGTTCTACATGGATATCTCTCCTTACAACACGTGCATATACGAAGAATAGAACATGGAATTCACGTATTTCCTCTGAAAAATAAAAAGAAAAATCCTCGCAAATATTCTGGGAGAAAGAGTTAATAAAATTCCTAAATATCTTGAATTGAATTGAAGACGAAAAATGAACCTCAAAATAAACCCTGCTGCTAAATGACGACAATTTTTTTTTTCTGACGTATACATTTTGTATAAAACGTATTTAATTTGCATATGCTTAACATTTACTGCATGTAAGCGAAATGTTTTCTCAATTGCATCCCCTCTCTTCGCGGATGCTCTTCTGCAACAGATTTTTTCTAACAATCGTTCATTTCTTCTTCTTCCTCATTCAATGTGATATACATGTTTTTTTATATTTTATTTTTTCAGATCGTAACTTATTTTCGTTATTTTTACCAGTTTTTGCAGTCGAATTTCATTACATTATTCATCCCTCATTAATTATTCTAAAAGTAAAACTGGCCTACTAAGTCTCAATTTTGCCCGCAGAAAGAATATATTTATATAAGTATTTCGAATAATTAATATTTACTTGTATTTTATAGGAAGATCGCCTTGTGAGCTCGAAATATTTTCGGAATTGCTTTTGTTGAAGAGAGGATGGATCTGAGGATAAATGTTTGCACAAGAGGGCAGTTGTGATCCATAGAACTATGAAATCGAATCGTTTCAACTTGAGCATTAATAAGAGAATAATGACGAAATGGATGGTCGTATACTTTGGTGGATGTTTTCTAGGAATGTAAGAATATATTCATACTCATAACCATCTAAAGGCGTGTTAATGCAGATAAAGGAGTGGAGTAATATGTAGTCATTGATCGACCGCTAGGAATTGTCGGGAGAAGCGAAAATGGCCGTATATGCAATAGTACAAAATGGAGAAGGAGAGCTAGCTTGCTGAATGCAGTGGAGAGAAGAGATGAAATAAGTTTGGATGAAACGGAACTTTGGCGAAAAAGTAAGGATGAGTCTTAGAGGAGGATAATAAAGTTTGGAGGAGTGACTAGAATAAACGATTCCTTAGAGTGCTTACTCCGAAAAGGAACGCTGCGATCGGTACGTAGTATTATTTACTCTATGGTACACATTCTCCTCTGTAGCAGTTCTACTTACAAAACGGGATGTATGTTGCAAACGCAGCTTCCGTTCAACGAAGATAAAAAATGGCTTGACTATTTCCAAATGAGAGAGATTTCTTGAAGGACACAGTGCAAAAAATCTTCAAGTGCGCAAGGTGAAAACCGGAATCCACATCTCGCAGAAATAGTCGAATTATTTTGAGCCGTGCGTTTTTAAATGCCAGATCTCAACCTTCCAAACGTAAACACAGGTTGAAGAAGAAAAGATGCCACTCATCGAACCGATCCGACTAAGAGAAAATGTAAAAAGGAACGGCATAAAGATATCTTAAAGAGGGATAACGGGAATCGAGGAAGTGCACGTGTTCCAACATACACTACAGGAGAAGAAGGATCCATCCATTACCATTCGTGCCTCGAAGCAACTCTTTCGGCGAGGCGATAATATTCCCAGATGTTCTCTCATTTTCCAACTTCTCCTTCCCTCTCTACATTAAGATTAAGTGTAGTTTGATAAGGAGACATTGAATAATGCAAAGATTGTCCACTTCTTCGAGCAAAGATCATTGACCAAAAATATTGGGTTAGTAAAGTAAGAAATAACCTCACAAACTACGTAGGGTAATAAAACGAAACAGTATAAAAACGTAGAAATTGCTCTCAGGTTTTCAAAACGGGTAATTTCTTGCAGCGGAAGTGACGATTCAGCCGCTATCTCTGCTGGCAATATCAGTGCATAAAAAGGATCAAAAGGTAGTCGAAGGCTAAGACATGATTGTAAAACGAATATGACCGTCGCACAAAACAATAAAAAACGATAAATTCTGAAAGTACTGATTTTTATTTAAAAGAGAACAATGAACTGAATGGTCTAAGGAAATAAACTGGATTTTATAGGCAGAATCAACTGAAGCAGATTTTCAAGACTTTACCCCTTCCGCTGAATCAAACATTAGACCCTTAAAATAGAATTAGGTTTTTCACCGTTCACTTCGCTGAAACATTCGAAAATGTTGGAATAATAATTCTTGAAACTCTAATCAAGACAAAGATTCCCTTCTTATTGAGAAAGATATAGACCCCGATAATGAACAACAGTCGATACCATGGCACATTCAAGTATATAATAAAAGACAAATGGTCACAAAAGAAATTTAGCCTGTGTAGCCAGACAATGTCTATCTGAAGACTTATAATGACGAATGAGGAGGGTAAAACAAATTCAAGAAAAATACATTTCATTGAATAAAAACGGGGCAAAAGTAAGAAAATACAGAAACTAACAGCCACTAAACCCAATCAATAATTTTATGACAACATAAGAGGGAATGGATGCTCTTTTCCACACATACATGAAGTGGGAAATAGATATTCGCTGAGTTAAGGATTCCCGAGTTTCCAAAAAAATCTCTATTTTCTTCGATGAATAACCATTAGAGATGAAAAAGATTTCCTAAAATCTTAAACATCATACTCTGTTTTATTGTAGGAATATCAATACTACACTGACTCTGACACAGATTACTAACATGAACTACCCATTAAATAAAGTAATCATTTATATTAATTACTCCGAGGAAGCCTGGCTCCTCCTTCAATATGAACCTCACCCATAATCAGGTAAATTTTAAAGTAGCACACGATTCTTCTTTTACCGGCTCATTCCGTTCACATTGCTGTCGATTAACTACCCTGGATTCATTTAAGTTTCAATAACAAGACTAGATCCGCGATACAATCTTCTCCTTCTGGCGAGATTATAGAGTTCAATTGAGTCGCCTCAAGGCTATTAATTTTCATCGGCCTTCAGAACACCTTTACAAAGCGAACTCGTAAGACCAACGCCACAAGACCTCCAGTAACTTAACAGAAGAAATAAACACAATCGAACGGTCCTATTACACAGCTGACGCACCATGCGTAAAGACTTGCTAACCCATTTTCATCGCGGACTGAGACGACAAAAGACATCAGGGATTTTTATCTTTCCCGAAGAGATATCTCGAGCTCGAAAGATTCTCTCGAAGGAAGAAAACTGCTCTTTAATTCTGTATTTATAATGTCGGTTTTTATTCTCGGAGTACGCCATTGAGATTGCCTCCTACTGGGGAGAAATATGTCCCTTATCGTGGCATGGTTCCAGATCTCTTTCTCCAGCCCCGTAGCAGCACATTAATAAGGGATATTCACCGAAGACGAACGAAAACGTCTCGAAGGGAAAGAAACTCGAGCCAAAGAAAGGATAAAAGTTCGCTCGTTATCTTATTAGCATTAATAAATAAAAAATGAAGCTATGAACCCTCTACTTTTCTTGAAGAAGTCCAATTTCCTTAGCTTTTCATTCGTCAAATAATGGTTTGAGTAAACTCCCAAAATAATGTGATGGTTTATACAGTGACTGTTATACATAGAGATTTATTCTTTGATAAAAAGGACTTTACTTGAAATATTCAACACCAGAAAATTGTTCTACCGCAATCTTCAGTGTCTAAGAGTCAGTGCCGCGTTTCCAAAACTATTAACTTCGGTACCACTTAACAACTCTTTACCTGAACTGTACCTGTTATATACTCTTATAAGGTAAAATAATTAATATATATTAAATAGTTTACTATTTATCGCTCCCATAATTCGCACGATTTTAGTAATAATGAAGGTGTCGGGGTATTATATGACAGCGTGCGTGACTTAATTTTGAGCAACATTTCCTTTCAATCGATAGCAACACCAATTAGAGTTACTCCATACTTTTGCTTTTCCAACGAGATTAAAACACATGAAATTTACATCCATTAAACTGAACAGCATTTCAAACACAAAAATTATCAACTAGAGTTAAGTAAACGTTGACTTTGCAAACAAAATATGCAGGCATTTTACAAAATATTCACGAATCGGGCAACGGCATGGTGCCTTCCAAAGGATTCCGTATGGAACACACGGAAAGAGACTCCGCAAAACAGGAATTAGTAGTACTCGGGGACGAGAAAAGCATCGAGAATACATATTGCGTGGGAGTATAGAGCGCGAACCGCTAAGGTAAGTAATCAACGCCTCGAGTCGGTGCAAGCAATTCGCACTTGCGAGAGGGGAAAGAAGAGGCGCAAAGGATAGGGAGGCGCTAAGAGGAAGGCGTAGGAGGGAGTCTAAAACACACAAACCGCAGAGGAAACTTGGGGAGAAAATTCACTGGAAGACTGAAGAGTAAAGCAGCGCTGGAGCGAAGATTCTCCGAGAGGATGTGCGAGAATATACTTTTACCAACTTTTTAGACGAGGCGAAACATTTCAACGGTTTGCTGAGAACTTCAAAAGAGAGATGTTCTCCATCTCCTTCTGGAAAGAGTCTCATCGCCAAATATAGCGGTGGACACCACACATTTTCAGAGCGATGCATCCACTAGTAACAGGATAACGAGATGATCTTTCCGTTAGGGTACGTAATTTTTGGGAGAAAACTTGACCGTATCATGTTCTAATCAGCGAAACAATTAAGACTTGCATTAAAGATTGTTTCGACAATGATTATGGCAGACTCTTAAGTTCCAGCAATCCAACAAAAAATAATAATCAATCGAAGTTTAGAATAAATTATAATAATCACGTCTTTATTTAGGCGAATTTCAGTCTAATGATACCACTCTTACAATTAACCTATTAAAGAGTAACACTAACAACCATGCCCTGGCCAGGATTCGAACCCGGGAAATCGGCGTTCCTAACATGCTAACCACTACCCCAACGACTACGACCGGTGATATTTGAGGCCAAAATAGAGTTGTAAGAAAGTTAAATAATCATTTTTCAAGCAACCTATGAAAATCAATACTTACAGTATCAACTAGATACAACTGCGTTATTTCACCAACATGACAAACAACATGACGAAATTACCAACAAAGAAAAGGCTTCCTGATCTACTTTAATTATATCCTATATCAGTCAGTTTTTGGGGAATACATCTGAAAAAGACAAGTAATGCAAACATTTCCATTGAGAACCGCACACCGAACAGACGATCAGACGAATTTCCACGAGTTTTCATTACAATAATGCGGGTAAGACCCTGGCCAATCCAGGTTTATCGTTCACGAATGTAGAAAAATAGTGCAATTTCTTATTTACAGCGACATGTACAGCAAAGAATTGTTTCACTGAATCAACGATAGAAAAGATCGTCGATATATTTAAAGTTAATACAGTCACTTTTGATAATTACCTAACGTCCGAGAGGAAAGTGCATATAATTTGAGATATTTAATTACAGGAAAAAAATAAAGAAATACTTATCGTGATTTGTTCAATTAAATCATAAGAAAGGGACCCATCCAGTCGTATTTATGATAAAAATAGAATTGCTTAACCTACATTTATTCCTTTCAAATTTCACCAGGTTTATAATGAAGGAAATGAAATCCATGGAAGAATAATTCATTACCAGACTTCGTATTTTCCACAGATATCACATATTACATAATACATACACAGATATTACACATCACATATTACATATTATTAGTATTACATAATATATACTTTTTCCATACATATTGCATAGTAAGAAGTACGGTATTGAATTATTTAAGATAGCGTTCCACAACATTAGGCCAGAACATCTCGAGTTTATCCATGGAGGAAATTACTTTTAAAATATTAGTTCATAATTAATCGATTTATTGACCAAAAATTGTTTCGTGGCACGGTATCCATGGAGCAGGTGGGATGGGTTAGTGATAACGAAGCCTTTCGCGATCGCTTAGAGAGACACGGATAAGAGCTGAGATTACAAGAACACATAAAGGACATATAGCAATGAAAAACATTTGTGACCTTCACACAACAACTTATGACCTCATAATGATGTAACATTCACGTGAAAATTTCGATGAAACGATTAAATCTTTCGATCTAAATAATTAATAGTATAGCGTACACGAAATCGTAAAATATAAGAAACATAGCTCTTCTTAAAGAAAGGAAGATTTTTCTAATCACTCAAAGCAGGTACCCGAATTAAAAAGTAACCCTTAAGCGGAATTCAGCTCATGATAAAACTTATTTCGTAAAATTTTTCGTACGCTTTAGGGATTCAACCCTACCTCTGAAATTGAAATTAACGAAAAAGATTGTAAAATCTCTTCTGGAAGGAATTTAGAAGATGCAACGGAACGCTACAATGAAAAGCTACAAGAGCTTACTGAACTACGTGAAAAACTCGCAGATAGTGAGTACAATGGAGAGAGAAATCTTGGAAAATAATTACAGCCGAAAAAGATTTGCGTTCCGTTAATTATTGCAGGAAGAAAATATTCAGATAGAAGGCTTCAAAAGAAGCAATGCCAAAATTTCGGAAAGTAAGAGTGAAAAGCGGAGGAAAGACGTCTAGTGCACAAGAAAAGGTGTAATAGGCTGCTGCAATGTTTATTATCGCAGGAAAAAGGGCCGTAACTTTTCAAAAACTTACATGTATAACGTGACAAGAAGATGACATTGCGGTAACGAGAAAGGATTGTGAGATGAGATGTCAGAAACATGCATAAAAGACACGGTACAAAAAGGGAATAAGACTGATTAAATGAAAAGGGTTATCTGCGGAGGAGAAAGGGTTTGCCATACGGAGAAGCGAGGGAATAAGTTTGTGAGTAGGCGAGGAGGAAAAGAGTTTTCATTTCAGGGAGATCTCTCTTATTTGATGAAAGTCGAAATTATTTTTCCGCAAGCAAAAACTGAAAGGAGTAGCAACCGCTAATGATTCAGCCGATTCCTATATCGAGTGCGAAACATTAGCTGCCTGTACACCACGCAATACGCCTTAAAATTAATCCTCTGTAACAAGGTATTTCAATCGTTAAAACTAGATCTATCATTGACTTTTAAAAGAAATCTTCATTATATACACATAATTAGGAGGAGCATAAACTAGTTAAGCCACGTTTGAATGTAAAAACAGAGTTGCTTTTAGAAAATATGATAACTTAAACCTCTTCATCAAAAAATCCTCAATTAGCCTTATTTTTCATAAGTACTCTTCAGTAAATAATCGATGAAAATTTGCAAGAATGAACTAATTTAAATGGTTAAGTCAATCCTAAAAAATTATCAACAAAGAGTAATTTAATTAGTTAGTATCGAACTCTTGCATTATTTTACAGTATGTGTGAATAAAAAATTACTTCGAACTTGCTACTTCTAGTTGAGATTCCCCGTTGAATTGAATTATGATGAAACTAATAAGCTTCAAAAATCTTTGATAGCGCCAATGTTACCTCCATATGTGCGCTGCACATTTTATTTAACCTCCTTAAATAATGAAATCGTACAGTTCACACACAACCTGAATACTCGCCAAGTGCTAAGAAATTAAAACTGTTATTTGCTCCGTATAACTGGCAGCAGGATTCGGAACGCAAACTAGCGCAGCCATCCCAGTTTCAACAGCAAAGATAAACCAAACTGCGAGCAATTATGTCCCGATACAATTTTTAAAACGGCGATTCGGCAACTCGCCAAGTTCTCGTTTCATGATTTCTCAGCAGTAAAAACCGCGACTCTGAGAGATGAATGCCACTCGTGTTTGAGAATGAAGCGATCCGCAGAAGACGGCCCTGGCATAACGAGGTAATAATTAGGCCGAACCCTAATAGGGAAGGGAGAGAGAAATAGGCTGCGAGGCGCGTTTAGATAGGCAGATCGTCAGCTATAAGAAGATTTTGTGCTAATTCCTTCCCGTCCGTTGACACTGGTCTTATTGGAAGATGCGCGATGAGGGCGGACGGTGTTAAAAGTTCCGGGTCCGTGAATTTGAGCGGCAAACGACAACTCGAGGGCTCTCTATGAACGGGGAGGGCGCTGGTGAGTTCGTTAGCGAGTATACCTGAAGGACGTTGGGTGAGTACTAATTCGCAAGCGGAGAGAGCACGACAGTTTCCAGTCCGCATTCAACCAGGTATAAAACAGGGTTCTGTGAGATGCAAATATGCATCGAATGAATGTATCGCTCAGAGGCATTAACGAAGTCGCATGAATTGATATGAATGCAACCATCGTCAGCTCATTATCGTAGTTATTGAAAGGGTTACTTATAAGCGAAAGAGAGGGACGTGACTGGGCCACGAACCCGGATATTTGCCCACGGGTATTTCAACCCGAACAAGTATAGTCATCCAAACATAGCTTAAAATCTAAAAATTAATCTTTGCCTGAAAGAGAAGCGTAACGCGGGATGTTGAAGAGCGTAATATCGTCCATTTAGACGACAAATGTGTATGTATGCATAAAAATACTTTAAAACTTCCGGATGGACGAGTAAAATGGATGGAACAATCCTAAATGTTGCCCTAGTGACATTGACGACTCGCGCTCTGCATTAACTATTTCAAATATTCTTCCTTTGATCATTCTCGATAAGAAATAGGAGATTATTTAGCCACATTATTCCAGAGTTTCTTACCACAAGAACAAATGGGTTATCGTAAATAAATCCTGCACACGTCTTAATTCAGAATATAACTTTAAATTCACTAGTTACAATAATATTTTAGATGAAACATATGGATAAGGTGGTAGATATTTTATGCTAAGGCGTACACCATAAAATTCTGAGGATAAGCGAATGCGATAATAGTCAACGCTTCCAGGACTCGAACCCTGGACTATCGCTTTTCCACATTCGCTTGGGATTTTAGGTGAACCTTGGATTTTAATTAATTCAATTTCAGACCTTGAAAATTAGTAGACCTACACGCGGCATAAGAAACTGAAATAAATGGAGTTTGCAAAGCATGGGTGGAAGATATACACATTTAGTTATATTTCAGGGAAGTCAAAAGACAAATTTCGTCGGATTTTCGGATTTAATCCTTTTAACACTTTCGCAAGTTAATCCTGCATAAATTCGGAGAATCTGAAGACAAAGTTTTCCAAACACTCTCATAAAAATCAACTGAAGAACGAGTTTGTGTGTCTAAAAGCTAGAGCAAGTTTCTGGCGCCTGTAAGCAGAGCGGCCCTATACATTTGAGCAAAAATTCATGATACTGAATTTTTCATACCGTACCATAAACTTGGAAATTCTTCACATAAAACAAAGACGAAGGTACTCCCCACAAAGGTACAGTTTTCCTATCGTTCCAGGCTGGTAACTAGCGTATAAAACTTTCCAAAACTTATCACAAGGGGATTAAAGTTCCCAACTTGTCTAGACTGCGAAACGTTATCAAATGATTACAGCTGAATCTACACATTGATTTTGCTGGCAAACAGCTAAGATTTCTTAATTCTTGAAAAAAAATTATCAGAGGCAGAAATATTATTTTGAAAACAACGTTGAGGACGTTTACATGTACCCATACGATAAACAGTAGTAAAAATGTATAGATATGAGTAAAGTGCGAGTTAGCAAGCTTTCCGGCTTTTTTAAAGGCAGAGAATCTGTACATATTTACACAATATTTTACGTAAGCACATATTTTATGTTGAATGGGATACTTTGGCACCCTTACACCATGGTTGGGACAGGGGAAATCCGACCAGTATTAAACCTTGACAGCCGAACTGAGTAAAATTGGACCGACAGCAATAACGTCTGACAAGTGGTAGGTAGTTGAAGCAAAACTGCTTTCAATAATTCCAAGCTTACGCGACGGGGTCCAGACTGCGAGGCACTAAGCAAACAGTTTCCTTAACATTTCCAATCATAGGCCGAAAGGTGTTTGCAACGAGAACTAAGAAAGTTTAACTTACGATCGAACTTTAATGGTTCTCATTTGTGAGGAATGTCCTGAAAAGTTCGTAACATCGATTTGCGCAGATAACCGATCACATAATCATTGAGGGAAAGGTTTTCATATCAGCCGACAAAACATACAAAAACCTGGAAAGTGAGAGGAGGTGAAGTGAATTGCCAAGAAAAACCTAGAAGACCAGAACCAGAACCTCGAAGGTCGTGCTGTCGTCGGTCAAACTTATCTTCTCTATCCTTGAAAGGACAATGAAGCGGAATTTTCAGGGTCGCCACAGTGGCAATCTAAAGGCGACAAAAAGAGGTTTCCATCTAAATATAAAACAATTGCATCAGTTCAATGAGACTCCAATGAGAATTGAAAACTTGCTCGTTACAATTCCTCGATGAAGGGTATATTCCTTAAAATTATCATTCTAATTCACATCTGATTTTGCAAAAATGAGCAGGAGTTTTCACATTACCGAATAAAATCAACTTTAAAATAATTTGTCAAGGTCTATGGAATTATAATTGCCAATCACTCCAAATTTCTTACGGATGAGATAAAGGACGTGAATAGCTGATTAAATATACACATTTATGAAAGGAAAGAAATTGTAACACGGCTGTTAATGAGTTAGGGGTTTAAACACTTCAAGAGCTGTTTCGCCGACGTTTCGCGTCTATACCAAAACTGGGAACAAGAAAAGGAAACCGGTCTTTTATTAAACACCTAAATTCAATGGCAATGGCATCTCCAGAGAAAGACGAATACTGAAAGATACTAGAAGAAAAAGGAAAGTAATATTTTGCGCCAAGTCATCTCTTTATTAAGATTATTGAATTGCAACTGAAATGCGCATTGGGAGATTCAGAGAAGGTCGGTTAATCCGTTTCCTTTCCCTTGTTTCCAGTCTTGGTCTCAGAGCGTAGGCGTGAACCGCCAGCGAAACGGCTCTTGGAGCGTTTAAACCTCTTGTACATTTTTACGTCACTGATAATTTTAATAAAATTTTTGGTCTTTTTTGATCATCATTCAAAATTCATTAACGCTTGAACTCGCATGAGCTCGATGGCAGAAGTTATAACTCGGATTTTATCTAAAAGGTAATAATTTACGGATATCTCATTCGTGAGAAAAGAAGATAAGGTAGGTATACCTATCTTATCTTCTTTATATCCCAGAAAATATCTTAGTACACGCAGGCATACCGTTGTAAGTGATCTTCAATGTTTCTATTATAGAGGATCAAATCCTACGATATGTTTTTCCTAGGTGTTCATAGGGTCGGATTCGGCCCATGGTAGAAAGATAGACTGGAGACTGTGTGAC
Organism: Ladona fulva; assembly: GCA_000376725.2. Classification (NCBI taxonomy): domain Eukaryota; kingdom Metazoa; phylum Arthropoda; class Insecta; order Odonata; family Libellulidae; genus Ladona; species Ladona fulva. Next base: position 2,435,152 of record KZ308322.1, on the reverse strand, counting down.
CGTCTGGACAATGTCATAGAATCCTGTATTTAAGTTTTATTAACCAAGAAAACACATGATACAGCCACGAAAACTCCCTGTTAATGATAATCACGAGCTCCGTTAAAGATTTGTTTGACCACTTCCTCGATCATGATACGCAATGATATATTCAATTGAAGAGAAATCAATTATTAGCGTCTAATTGATATTATACAATCTTTTAATTTCCGCTAACTCCCCATATTAACGTAATAGAACTCTGTAAGCTCAAATTTTAATACCGCTCAAATTTTAAAACCACATACCCTTCCCATCCCTCCGCCTCTACGGGGATGTGGTCACCCACCGGGAAACGAGCTCAGGACGACTTCAATTTCAGGCGGAAGTGGTACCAGCTGGGCTGAATATAATTCTTTACTACTATTTCTTAAATTACTTAGAGTGACCTTAATATAATTTCACAATTAATAAACAAATATTCCAGCGGTAACATATTCGAATGTTTAGGGTAGTAAGGAGAGTGAATATATGTGCCACCGACGTATGTACATCTTATCATTTCCGGCCCAAAAAGGAAGTCTCTCGCACGTGACTTGACTGTTCTGAGAGAGGTACACGTGTATTGAAGAATCGCACACGTCCGTGGATACCGTGAAGAATATAATACTCCTATTGAGGTTGAAGGAAACGGATAGCATACTTCCTTTGTTTCAATACGAGAACAATACTCGCGTTCAAGCGAAAATGCACCAAGAGGCATGGTAATCACTCTATGTTTGACTGTGTTAAATGGTCTCAGCTATCGCAGAGCGCCATGCATTCCCCTTGGAGTAAGAGATGCGAGAAAATGCCAGCGGATACACGAAGGAAAACACAAGGAAGAAAGGAAACAATGGCTGACACCACTTTTCCAATCTGCGACTAAAGCGGCCGTAACAATCGTCCTCTCGCATCTGGACGACGTCATTTCAAACGAGCGCGACTGTCAAGGCTGTAAACATTACCACTTGACTTATGTATAACGCACCTGAAGTAAGTGTCCAATCCATGCGTGACGGAAGACCATTACTGCTGTTTATGTCAAGTACGAGCCACGATGACGCACCTTTTACGAGGAAAAGAACGCAAACAAAGAGTTCCGAACAGAGGTCTCCCAAGAGGTGCTTCAACCTTTTCGCAAAATGACGCACGCACTTGGGTAAATCCATCTCTTTCAGCCATCTCATAAAAGGGTATGCCAATGAACTGCAAATTCGACGCAGGTTGAGAGAAGGAAAAAGCAGAGAATTACGAAGGTAAATTTTGAATTCCTCATTCATACATAGGTGAGAGGATGTCAACAGGAAAACTGGATCTTCGGAATCGTGACGAACATTAATTCCTGTGAACTGTTATTACGCTCGTTCCGTTTCCACATAGTGAATATTATTATATTCGAAACAAAAATAAACTCGTGAGGAAAATTATTATGAATGCGCGGCATAATCACGCAACGGACTATTTTGCTCAAGAAAGAGACCGAGTTACCAAGTTGATTACAAAATGAAATATATACAGGATAAACTCATGGAAAATTATCTAATTAAGGCTAACTTATGGGGAGTGTCACTCGCATAGGCAAGAAACACTCCATTTGAGACCCACTCGCCACCAGAAACTGGAGCTAAAGTTCCTCCTGTCCTGTAAGGAACAACAATGGAAGGGCTTTTCGACGGGAGTCGTACCCGACAGCTACACAGATTTAAGACATCCAGCTGCGATGTAGTGTGACTTTTCTGAAAACCCCCTCCCACGCTTATGCTCCATCATAATCGGAGGGTTACTTCTCTGGGCAAATTACATTTAAAACTTCCTCAAGTTACTTCTTGGTTCTTAATTTTCAGACGTTAGAAAATTATTTTGACTTATTTAACTACTGGTATACTCATTTATGAAAAGTAGAGCACAGAAAAGATGACAAAAATGGATGACAAGAACGGGAATTTTCATCCAAAATATCTTGGAAAAATCGTTTCCACCCTTCCTTCGGAGAAAGAAATTAGGAAATGTCTGCTTCGCTGAGTATTGAGCCCTTTTTGAGTTACAGGACATTTTTAAAATGTATCTAACTCGAGAAAATATAACCATATATGCCCATAAGGGAATGCTTTTGCTTTGAGATTGTAACTGGTGAGGATGGACAACGAAATTCTAGCCGCAATCACACCACATCCTTGCAATACCCTGCATCCAATGCGAAAGAGAAATATACCATAGTCGATAGAGCGATATGTATAATTTCGTCTTGAAAATAGTTTATTCGATAAGTAACGTTGCATAAGCGCTTTATTTCGATGGAATTGTACATCCACTTCTGGCATGAGACGATGTTTTGCTTGCAACAGTTAAATAAGAGAGGGAGAAGGAAAGGAATGAAATAAGCAGATAAAAATCCACCTGGCGCTCTCCAAACAGAAACCCGATTTTTTCCAACGTACAACCTTGGAATTAAAAAGGTATCTTGCACAAAAAGAACTAGAACATATAAGCTCCTCTACTATTGGAATAGTACCTTGGAGAGGGGGAGGAGCGCGAGGGCGAAAGGGACAGATGACGTCAGCCACGCCTCCCACTTTCCCAAAGGATACTGAATCAATCGCTTCCAGGAATATCTGCCAAGTAAATAGAATTTCCCGGGGAATCCAGATGCGAAAAAAACTCTTGCCCTCCAAATTCCCAATCAAAACATTTGCTTTGTACAGAAGAACGTTTGTATAATTTCGCCAGAATACCTCCCGCAATCAAAGCGCAAAATAACAATTATTTACTTAAGCAATTTCTGAGGAAAATTAAACAGTATATATATGATACAAATCGCTACCGTAAGTACCTGCTTTACAATAGCAAAGCTTTATTTAAAGATTTCAAGTCCGTTATGTAATCAGCCAAAATGAAAAATAAACCTCAACCCCTCCAACGACCATGAGGCCCTGGAGTGACAATAAGCCTTGCAAGGAAAGTATAGAATTACTCATTCCTAAGATGAGGAACGAGGTAATTTATCCTTGCTTTTATCGGAGCCAAAAATGCAATCTTTGGAAAACAATCTAATAATTCATGAAGAAAACAGACAAAAATATACGATGAAATATTCCACTTATCAGGATATGATGGAATGATCAGAGATTGCGTTAGATATGTAGTATAATAACCTTACAAAGAAATCCCGGACTGCCACATTGCACTAAAAAAGTAAATAATTTTCGGTGATGGTCTTTTAAAAGATCTTTCTTAACCAAATTATTTCAAACGAAGGATACAAAAGCTATATGGGAACGACTATTTACCAAACGATACACCATCAATGTTAGGTATTGCAACACAGGATTAATTTCAATACAAGTGCTTCGAAACACTTAGCGAGAACTTGAATAAATTTGCTTACGTAAAAACGTAGCAGTGATATAACTTAATCGGCATATTGCATAACATTTGGCGCCTACTTTATAAAGGTAAGATCTACATAATGTAAGTTTCAAAGAACCGCAGCGGTTAGATACAAGTTTTTACGTGAGTACGTGTAAACAGAGCTAGGAAACAGGTATAATGACGCAAATACCACAACCCTAAGTGACCCTCGACAGGAAGAAAGGTACTTCGCTTATAATCCCTATGTTCCCGAGAGGCTTCCCAAAGGAAATCAGAGAAGAGATTGAAAGTCTGAAGTCGTGGCGACCGAGAGAGGCGGAAGTGAGGATGAAGAGGGCAAAATAAAAAGATTGAGTGGGTCGTTAAGGATATTAAAGGAGCAAGACAATGGACGAAAAGAGGAAGTGAATCAGTCTTCGGGGCATTATTCTCACGTTAATTCCGTCCGGAGGTGGAGGAATTACTTCGCCGATGTAAAAGGTAGAATTATGGGGTGCAGAGAGGAGATTGCTACGGAATATTACGAGCTCGAAATTTTGATTTAATTCTCCAGAGGATGAGTAATGGGGAAACAGAGACGCAACGACTCCCGCCGACTAAACCATCGTAACGTCACAATGGGAAATGACCCGAGCGCATAAAAACTTCATATTTCAGCGCGGAGGTCGTTTACCGCCTCTCGAATGGCTCAATGTGGATTTACGAATGAATGAGGTTGACGGACGAGTAGAAGTCCGCAGATTAGATTGTTTCGATCAAAGACCAACTTCTTGAGCTAACAGACTTCTTGTTTTTTCTGTTGTTTCTGAAGTTCGAAGAACAAAGGTCTAAGCTTCAGCTCCTTTTTATCTTCTGTATTCTATAAGACTTCGAAGAGGTTGTATCCTTTTCGATGTATCTTTCAACGGCCGAACACGGAAGTGACAGCGAGGGGTACACATTACGTGTTTCTCATCATTCTGATGATCAATATTTTAGCACAAATTGCAACATTCACAACGGGTGAATAAAAAGCCGAATTAAACACTCGTCATACACGTAGACGTTTTGATCGGCGTCATGAAATGTACAAAAAAGAAGTATATAGCCTTTGGCGGAATTATTTATAACTGCGAACATTTAACATTAATTATGGATTAAAACATCTTGTTTTGAAAACTTAATATTGTTCCTCAAAAAATACAACGCTTCAATTATTGTTGAGGGAACAAAACATAATACGTATCAGGGCAGTTCAATAGCACAACATCCGTCTGAAATTCAACAAAAAGGTAGCTATCAAACAAAGGTAGTTATAAAACAAAAGTTATCGAGCGAGAAAAAAATTCAAGGAGGCCGTTACTTCGTGGAATCTTGATGACATCACGAGGAATTGTTGACTAAAATACTAAACTAAAACACGATTTTGAACAACAAAATAATTATGTCTATTAATCCACAATATATACAATTCGTTGGCGACTAGTTTCAGCTATTAATAGCCATCTTCATTTCCCTTTTACCTATAAAGGCCTCCTTCCTTCCTTTTTCCTTGGCTTGAAGATTAATAGCAGAAACTAGTCGCCAGCGAATTATAGTAGTAGTATTAGTATTATTAAAAGTGCTTAGACAGCTAAGGTCATTTCGCACGTGAGCCCCCACCGGGAATCGAACCCGGGACCGCTTTCGCCGAAGTCGAACGCGTTGCCCACTTGGCTGTCCAGGAGCCCAAAGAATTATATACACTGTGGATTAGTAAAAGTAAATTTTCTTAGTTCAAAGCTGTTTTTTATTCAACAATTCGTCGTGATGTTATTGAGGAAAATCAAATCTGTTCATTCGAATCAATATTAAACATATGTATATGTCCCATACACCATCAATTGCAGCTAAGTTATTTACAGAAGAGAACCAAAACGCCACAAGTACGAGAATTATAATCGCAACGAAAAGCAACGGAGATGGCGAAAGTTAATACTAATTGATAATTTATTTCCCAGTCAAATACACTTGAAAATTGTACTTTCTCGAGTTAAAAGTTATATAATATTAATTTATCGAAAACATGTGACCACGTTTGCATCAATTTTAAAAATTTTCTGACAGCATAAAGATAGATGAACACATATAGCCATGCCTTAACCAGAAAAATCCCGATAAGCCAGGACTTGAAACCGGAAACTTAGTGTTGGAATAATAACATACAGACCATTTCGCCACCGATACTGGACAAGGATTTACGCAAGAGATTATCTATCTCATCACCTTTCCTAAGCGGCGGTGGAACTTTTTTATATCCTTCAGATAATGTCAGCCATTAACTTATAAAAATCATGTCCAAGCTCAATACAGAGAACCGATCGAGAAAAGGGTTACAAAAATTAAAGCTCCGTGGGAGCATGGAACCGAAATTCAGAAACGTCCAATTACTTCACCTCTATACCAAAAAATTTGATGGCTGAAATCGAAGTTGGAAAATATAGGGACCAGCTTCCCGCACCCTACAAATTTTATTACCGGCGAGCACTTTCAGACGAATCCAACTACCACGATTTGCGACCAGAGCGAGGAAAATAAACGAAACCTATAATTAGAAAAAAGTTGGAAAAGGAAAGGATAGGACCGGATGAATGTTTTGGAAGGGAAGCGGTCGGGAGAGACGTTTGGACAAGCGGAAGGGGTACGCCACCTCGGAAAAGAAAAGAGGGGGTAGCGCACGTGGGAAGTTTGGGGAGGAAACGAAGAAGAGACTGAGGGTGTGGGGAGGGGAGAGGTGAGGGAGGCGTGAGAGGAAGTCTGCATCAATGAGCGAGGTGCAGGTGCGGTAATCGAGTCTCGAGCACGTCAATGCGCAGCCGTGGGGGAGGGTTATCCCGAAGAGTATGAGGACAGCGGCCCCGCTGCATGACCCCTCAGGTCGTTTACCGCACCCGCCCACTCGGGAGAGCTCAATGCTTGGAGGGGTGAGAAGGATTAGGGCGGGCGACTCCTTCCCGAGAGCCACCGTTACGACAAATCCCAACGCTCCTCCCTGCTGCGGAAAATAATACCGAGAGATTACCTGAAATTAGTAGGGTGCAAATGGAAGAATTTTGAGCACATAACTTAAAAGCTTCCCTCCGCTTAATTCTCGAAGCGAGCACATTATGTTTCCGTGAACGAAGTTTTATCCGAGAGTGCCACAAGGCACACCAAGTGGGCCGGAAAAATTGAATTCTCGAGAGGAATAAATAAAACGGCATTGCGAGTTTCCTTATCACTCCAACACTACATTTTCTCCTGCAGGTGAGATTTTTGGCACACTGGAAGGCAATCAGCACACCAACCAATAACCTTCCTATTCATCTTCCCTTTGTTGTGCATAATAAGTAAGCCTGCAACCCTTGAGAGAAAAAGGTTGCGCACATAACTGAGTAAGAGATGATTCAAGGAGGAAACCTCGGATGAGAGAAAAGTAAATAGAGATGGAGATTGCCAGAGGACGAATGAGAGATCTCCGAGAAAAGAGGCTTCCACGATGTCGATCGTAAAAATTCTCCCCTCAGAATATCACACGGGAAAAGATTCAGTATAAGATCGGTAATTTTACTAGCGCGCAAAATGTCAAACGCAAGATATACTTCAGCAGGAAATGTTTTGAAGAAAATTTTTCGGGAAATATTGCTCCATGCAAGTATATAAATATTTTTACATTCAAAGGTAATAATGAGATGAAAAGCTTGATACAGAATAAAATTGGCAAAAATTTCCGAAAATCGGCCAAATAATGCACGTTATGATTTTTCCACAATACTTAAACCTCTGAATTTCGTAGCAAAACAAATCAGGGCAGCATAATACGGGAAACGAGGAAACTTTTAGAATCCACATCCGAATTAACGCAATCAACATCGAATACGATAATAATTTGCTTGGGAAACATTTCTCAAAAATTCGGAGGAATTATCGCATTAAATATCTCGTTTCTATAGAGGGAGATAAGAGTTACAATGATTAATGTTATCTGCACGGTAAATGATTCCAAAAAACGTTTGAAATTACGAAGATCTGGGAAATCACAGTTAAGAATGAAGGAAACATTTACTGAGCTAATGAGTGAAACAAAAAAAATCTTGATAACTAGGATACGGTCCGGAAACTCTCGAGGAAATGACATCCAGTCTCTTGATGAACTCAGAGAATTAGAAGACATACGAAAGTCGCATGGGATGTAGAAATGGAGGTTCACCTCTCTTCCAGAGGATCTACAGAGCTCTCGGCTTGAAAAAAATTTCCCTAAGTATCGGAAGTACTCAGTCGATTATGTCAATTGCAACCATAAAAAATTACGGATTAAAATTGGTACTGTCATACTGTATCTACTGTTTAATGTAGCTGGAAAGCATGGGAATTAGGTAAAATGAAATGAATTGAAGTAAAATCATAAACTTTGTATCCGAACGGATTCATTTCCTATATATCCGAAAAGACCACAGAGTAAATAACAATTAAAAGGCATATAAACTCTCTACTTTATACTGATTATTACATTTGCCTGAAAAAATAATCAATGTTTAATAGATAGAGCCGCATCAAGTAATTAAAATCTTAAAGCTCTAATCCTCATTAGATCTTCCAAGGGAACAACGTCAAATACACCAGTAATTCGTGTTTATCCTTTCTCTTGGATACCTCCTCAGGAAAACGTCATTATTCTTACGGGCTATGATGCTTCTTCTCACCTGCCGTAAAGGCATCAATTATTCATCACATAACGATGGACGAGGCAAAAAATAGTGAAAGGATCTGCGCAGCTGCTTCCAGATTCAAATCTTAGAGCTTTCTTTGAATTTACCCAACACAAGAGATTTCGACGATTATAAATGTAAACCAAACAGGTTAATGAGAAAAATTAAAAGCAGAGAATAGCTCGACCAAAAGAGCCACAAACAGAATAACTACTGGAAATGAGTCGAGTAAGATGTAAGTATGTCAAAGTAAATCTAAAATATTTCAGAGGAAATCTATATGCAAGAATAAAATGAACTCTGGTGTTCGTAAATTAACAGAACTTTATTACAGAATTATACTCTAATCTGGAAAATAATTTTAAAATGAAATATTTTATACACATGAGTACGTGCCAAAACTGAACAAAAATTAAAGCTTATACGGAATAACTTTTAAATTTAAAATATGTACGAACCATTGAGCTAAGTGTTGAGTGCCCATACCCATTCCAGTTAAAACATTCCAATTTCAATTACGAGTATGAAATAAAAATAAGCGAAACATAACCCAAAATGAATACGAAACGTTCGCGACGCCCACACCTGAAGAAAATTCCTTTCTTTTCGCTGGAAGCTTCGTTAATTCTTAACCCAGACGTGCTTCATAATTACGGAATTCCCTCCAGAAATTAAAAACGAAGCAAATGATAAAGTCGCCCACGAAGTGATCCCTAAGTGATAAGAACTGGAAAAATTCCCGATTCTAGAAAAAAACCGGAGGAATAAAGAGTCTGCTGCGAACAACAGCGTCAACCTGAATGGTAAGACTTCCGGTGAAAAATAAGGAGGAATAGCTGATATCGTAATTGAAAATTCAAGCCCCTCCTGCTATTGTTTTATCGAACGGGACAAATAATGAAATTGCTGGGGGCTTGAATACATCCTGGAAAAAGAATGAGAGTAGGGATGGATCTATAAAAGAGGAGATTTTGGGGTGTAAGAAGCGAGGGCCTTGCCCTTCACCCAAACTACAGCAAATAAAAGAAAAGATGAACCGGAGGACAAAAAGGCGACCCGACAGAATTACGGAATGGGAGCCGAGCAGCGACGAGGGGAAAAAGGAAGACATGGAGCGCCTCTTCGAGTTAGTGTTTGGAGTGCGAAAAAAATGAACGATTTCTCTCGTCTTTTTTCCGCGAAAAATAGGAGAGCGGGGTGCGGGGGGTGGCGCTTCGGAGAGGCCTTGTATGAAAAAAGTGTGGAAAGGTAGAAAAATGAGGCAAACTCAATGTCGATGAGGAAGGAGAGGAAATAGGGGAGGGCGTGCATGACAATAAACGACTTTGCTGAGGCTGGAATAATACGTGAAAGTCGCGAAATGAATTCGAATCCAGATCGCTTGAATTTGAAAAAAACATTTCACGATTTGACTAGGATGTACATTAATGTAAGTGCTTAAGCGTTGAAAAACCGTAAGGAGAATGACGGAAAAATTCCAGAAGGGCCGGGACTCTAACCCAAGTCCTCGACTAGCTCAATACCGTACCGGTATTGAGCTAGTCGGTACAGACTCATCTCAACGATACTCAGGTCGCTAATCTGTCAGGCTTACATCATTGTGATGAAAAATAAATATCCTCTACCCTTTTTATCAGCTCAGTTTTCCAACGTTGACGTCTTTCATTAAATTCCCCTTTCGAGTAACGTTTCGCATATGAATCTTAGTATTCAAAATTAAGAACAGAGTTTATTAACTCACATTTACATGAGAAAAAAAAATAAAACGAGATCTCTTGACGATGATGGAAGGCGACTAAGCCTAGGAGAGCGTATTTTTCTGGAAGTGTCACACGAATGAAATAGGTACGGAAGACAGTTTAACAAATCAGTTTGCTAGTGTTTTGACGATGAACTGCCTCCAAGTTAAGACCTCTAAAATAGAAGTCATATAGTTTTTTAAACATTTAAGACTTCAGAGTCTTCGATATTTTTATAGCACTTGTTCATCCAACGTTCCAAATATTTTTGTTTTCCAGCTGTACTTCATTTACTACCAAGCTTGACATCTATGAACATTTTCTCGAACAACGTCCTAAATTCGTACACTCAATTGAAGAAATGTAAATCGAGAAATATTAACGAAGGGGGGAATGGAAAGCATGACAATATTCGCAAAAAAACAGCAGAGTAGTAGAAGAGGGAACATATTCGTAGAAGGGAACGTAAGGAGAGGAAAAGAGGTGACATCGAACAAGCAGAAAACTAGATGAAGGTTATTTGGCGTATAAAAATGAAAATCCGCGGAAAAGAGCGACATGAATAGCAGCGGCTAACGGAGGAAAAGAAAGGAGCAGGTGCGACGGCAGGTGAGCTCCGCACAGCAAACAATTCGGGTGGCGAGGGAAATTAGATGCTTAAGTGATCACAGGGGTTCCCCACTAAAATATGCGAACGAAATGCTTTTAAAAGGCTGCAGATGGCAGACGTGACAGGAAATAGAGACACAAGGAGGGATTGAGAATATTAAAGTGAAATAATGCCGTGAGGTCATACCTAAAAGGGGTATGCCGTGAGGAAATGGAGCGCCACTATTGACCGCAAAGTATTCAACAGGATCTCCCATAAAGTATACATCATTATCTTCGGAAAATCAGCATGTATGAGGAAAAATGAACAGAATTTCACATTAATGAACTTGATTAATTAAATGAATGAAATTAATGACAATGGACGATTTTCAAATACGCAAAATAAAATCGATAAACCCAACGAAGAAACATCAAGTTAATACACATATATGATAATTGTTCATCGGAAAACCAAATTAATAGCGATGAATCGCGTCATTGATTACTGAACGAAACATGTGAAAATAAATTTAAGTTTTTTACCGTTTCTGTCCCATTTATTAAAATGAAAAATCAACATCGGAAAAAAAACTCTGCCGCTAATCAATAAAGCGATCCTAGCTTATACGCTTCAAGAGTTTCAGAGAAAGCTATTGCGGAAAAATATAAGTAGAATCGAACGCATTTCGCCAGCGGGTCTAGAAGAAAAGCTAACTTGGAAAGCGGTATTCCACTTTTGTTTCTTTCCGTACGAGGATACATTCAACGACAGCTTTCGATAGATAGAATTCCCAAAACCTCCCAAAATGGGCGAAAAGAATCCGTCTTCCACAAGCGACGTCGAAATCATACCCCACGGAATGAAGGGAGCAATACATGTAAGCTGTGACATACATGCAAGGCTTACAATAGGGTAGATATTACCAGGTCTTGTAGGTGAATATAGAAAAATCACGAAGATAGAAAATATCATAGGAAATTATGAATGTATACGGTGAATTTACGAAGCAAATGACGTACTTACCCAAAGGGGAATAACGTAAGTGATATGTTCGCATGTATGATGTACTCTACCGTTACTCACTTCTGAAGATACTTCCTATTAAAATTACCAGAAAGAGTTCTCATTCTACGAGTATTGTTGTACGACGAGTTTTGTAGTACGAGTTGTATTCTTGTACACCGTAAATTAACCACCTCCAACCGACAATTTCGAGCGAGAAATTCCTCTCAATGCTCAATTTCCACACAATACGTACGATCGCACCCAGAGACCATATCGCGAAAGATACACCATACCCATCCACAAGGAACCACACCGTCCAACAAAGGATCTCCACCGGCAGTTATCTAAGCTCAGCAGAATTTAAAACACGGATTCGACGGAAAATTGCGGACGAGGAATTAGAAACCACATCGTGGAAAGAGGACATAAGTACCTGGCGAAAAAGAATTTCGGCAGCGCAATTTTTCCTCGCGAATACGAATTCTGGCGGGCCAACTCTTCGACGTCCACGAATATTTCCACTGTATTAATAAATGGGAGAGTCACTCGGTGCGGGCGGAAATAAAAATGAACTGGTTTAATTGGGGTGAGGCGAGGGGATGAGGGTTGAGAAAAAAGAGAGAGGGTAAGGAATGAGTGTTGGTGAGGGATGAGCGGAGGCCGGAATGAGAGGGTTTCATGGACCTCTCGGAGAGGGCGATTCGTTGCAGCACGCCCACACCCACCGGCCTCAACCCCCTCCCGAGGTAATGAAGAGAGCGCTTCGGAGGATGAGAGGGTTGAGTTAAGGGAGGCCGGAGAGGGAGGAATGGTACGCGATCGATCTAGACTCTGGAGGGCAAACCCACCCGGCGGTCAGCGGTGAAAACGTTGGAATGGAACTCAGATGCGGATGGAGGATAAAGGATTTTTGGGGCACGATTTTTGACGACTTTCTTAACGTGGCGACATGCTGCTACATCGCGAGGTGGAAAAAATACCCGACGCTTTGTCCATTGTAAAATCGGTTGGTAGCCTATAGTGCCAAGTCACCCAAAATCCTTTCCTATGGTTGGTAACCTGTTACAGTGGTGAATTCGGGGAAGGGGCGAAAGGGCATAAGACCCCACTCAAATACCAACATCGAAGAGGGGTTTTTATCGTCCTCTTGCCCTTTTAAACACATCGTCTACTTAAAATCTTGTTCAGGTTGACGCGTAAAAATCGAAATTAACTCCATTTTCTGATTTTCACATAAAAAGGTCAACCAAAAGTTTCAGATTTCCGAAAAAATGTCTTAGACTTAGGATAACTATTCTAAACATATTACCTAGCGCCTCTAAGATGATTTCTACATTAGCAACTTAAACGTTACGCTAAAACAGATTTCATACATGTGAGAATCAACGAGCTCAAAATTCGGGACAATAAAGTAAAGTCATGAAAATAGGTATGCAAAGGAAATATATATAAATGAGTGAAACACGATTATTTAACTGGTTTATCAAAGACAAACCTTTTTCGAAATTTGAAAGATAATTTTCAGTTTTTAAGATAATGTGAACAAAGAGAATTAACTGGTGAATGAAATTATAAAAATAATCCGAATACACACAAAAGGTTAACCATCATTTCAAACAGGCTTCCAGGCTGAAAGATAACGCTTCAAAAAAAGAAAGCAAAGAAGTACACACAAGCGAATGCACAAATTACTCGACCCTGGTTTCACCAACGAATGAGACGGCGGACTCTTTCTCTCATTAGAAATGAGATAGTAATTACGGAAAATTTTCCTTCCGTACCATGAGAAATTTGCATAAAACGGGAAAGAAATCTGCATAATGGAGTCTTGAATACAAAAATAAAATTAACCCGAAACATAGTCGACAAAGAATCCGAGCAATATTTCGCCTATTTAAAAATCAAAATTACTCGAGCATATCACTCGACTATCTTAAAAAGCACGGTCTTTCATGAAAAAACCTTTCCTCCGACTAAATATTTTCGAAAGTTAACAAGGAACTCGTTCAGGGGCATCCGCAAAAGTTTTAGAATGCAAGCGCATTCCACTATTCTAAAAAATTTAAATCGCTGTACGAATCCGGGACTTAGATGACGAACGTGAGGATGAAAAAGCAACACATTTTCAACTATCATGTACGCGCAGGCATGTACTCCCATCCCAAAGTAAATGAATTATTCAGGGCCGAAATTTTCCCGTTCCACGCATATTAGAGGACGGAGAAAAAAGTTAAGCGTCGAAAAAATAAGCACAACGCTTGAAAAGAAGCATTCTAAAGCAAGAAACGAGCCAGACTGAAAATGAATAAAATCTACCGGAAAAAAGTAGTAAAAACGACACAGAGTCTCACGCTGGAAATTTTAACAGGGAAGCGTCGCAGCTTTCACGGATTATCAATTAAACGGAGCGTATTTCTCATCTCCGTATCCATAAAACCTCTTACATTAAGACAGGAGCATCTCTACGCTCGAGCGACCGTGACTATGGCAAAATATAAAATCGTACCTCCCTCTGCTACAATTGAAATTGCGATAGAAATTCGTGATTCGGAAAAGAGAAATCTGCCCGAAATCCACGTAACCGAAACGGATCGTGAAGCAAGGACGTATCTCCCCGAAAGAAGGGAATGCGATAAAAAATCGGATCTTTTGAGACCGGGCACGAAGATATTTAAGGTCGATTTCTAGAACTGTGAGGACTGAAGTAACGGCGCGGAAAGCAAGGCTAAATGACAAAGTAATGCAGCCGAGAAAGGAGTTCTCCACATCGATCGAGGGGAAAAAGCGAAGCAGAACAGCAATGAGATGGTTTTCCTTCGCTGATGGTATGATTATGGCTAAACTTAGAAATGACCGGGCACTTCCAACATTAAGAAAGGACGGCTGAGGTCAAAAGGTTACGTGAGGTGGAGAGGATGGATAATAGAGGGAGGAGTAAGGGCTAAGAAGACACAGTCGATTTGCATCACGCTAATTCATTGATCACCTCCAGGGAATTTAACATATTAGGGCAGATGTGTGAGACAAGGGAACTCATTCTCTGTGATATTCATGGGTCGCCAAAGGAAAATATTTCATACTTAGGAATATCTTGTAGTATTCAAGACAGTATGAAAAATATGCCATAATTTCTTAATATTCCTCACATACTTGTGCCCGAAATGTATGACATAAAAACATAGATCTCTGACGAGCTATTCGGTTGTGAAAATTATA
>KZ308322.1:2264166-2420336 GCA_000376725.2 Ladona fulva | reverse complement strand
AAATATTCATAGAAATGTAAGTTGAATACTTAGTTAACATCTTCAGGTTTCAGGTCAGTTCCACCTGAAGATGTAAACTCATAGACGAAACTAGTCAAAAACCTGCTAGTATTCCTTCTTTCGGTATGTGCGTGGAGTTCCAAAAACGCATTTTTAGACATATTAATTTTATTTTAAAAGTTAAAAATACCTCAAAACGAGGGTCAGAAAAACACGGTCCGCGAATTCATTAGAATTTGCACACACACATTCCGCTGGACAAGACGATTAACAATCCCACTTTCACGATCTTCATCTTCGACACACATTCTCCTTTCTTCTAACTAACTTAACCTCTCCAATTATTCTTTCCTAGTTAAGCGAAGCATAATTTTAAGAAAATGAATTTCCCCTCTTTCATCCGGACTTCTCAGTATATTCAATTTCATAGAGTGGCCCTTATTGAAACAGTTTGGAAGACATTGTCTTAAAAGATGGACTTCACGCATTACAAAGGATTCTATTAAGTGTCTTCCTTGAAAAGTAAGATTTATCGAGACAGAATACCGCCTGAAACTCCGATTCATTTAAGGAACATTAGGGATAAAAGCAGCAGCTCTTTTTCAACAAAGGAAACATTCCCCAATTCCGTCATTTAACGCAAGACTTCAATATGTTTTTGTGGCAGATCCTTAGATAATACCTTGAGGCTGTGCTTCTTATCCAGTAGCCGTAATTAAGACCTTGATGTGCAGCATATTATCCAAGACCAGTGAGACTACTATTCAGCACCATACCTGCGCTGTATTTTCCGAGTACATTCATCGTCTAATGGAATTTTGCAATGAAAATATTAAAATTTTCCACTCGAAACTGCATTTTCTCCTGGATCAATTTGAATTCTACTTGAAAATGGCTGTTTTGTGCATCGTGAACTTTGAGACAATGCGTGAGTTTGCAGTGGTGCCATAAGTACTGAATAGCATGTCATCCCCACGTCGAGAAAACCTAATTCACACCAAATTAACAATTATGATGAAAAATTTACAAACTCCGGAAAAAAGGATACTAGCGCGTTGATTAAGAGAAATACGTACCGTATCGGTCTGGGAAACAAAACATCGATAAACACCAATTTCAATCTACAACAAATCTAATTAACGACTAAAAAAGTAACAAAATCTTTCTTCAAAACAAACAACTTATTTAGGAATGCAGACTGATAAAGCATGAATCCCTTCGGACGAGAGAGCCTAATGTCGAGGAGCCGTTTTTCGAGAAAATAAAGAGTTGGGTTCAACTTCTTCGGTATATCAACTGCATTGTTCATGGCTGAAAAGCCTCGCTTCGTCGAAAAATAAGTCTTTTTCCAAGAAAAGAAAAAAATCCGAAACAAGCGACGTCGCGGAGGAAGTTCTAGTGAAAGGAAAAATCTCTCGTTCCATTTCTCGATGACAACGAACCCTGTAATTAGCGAATTAAAATTGCTGCGACAATCCCTGTCAGCCAGATATTGAGTAGAAAACGGGAGCACAAAAAGTGACAAGTAAGTGTTCGACCTAAGAGCCCTTAACCTTCTCGTGATGGCGAATTATCAAGAAATTAATGGGGAAACAGCCTTGAAGGCAAGAGAAAGCTTAACAATGCCGAAGAAAATTAGAGGAAAATTATATCTCTTTTCCATGATTCTCACAGAAAATATATACACTACTCTTAATCGGTGTTTCGCTGTTGGGGTTCCTCAAAGACTTAAATTACCGCTAGACATCGCCAGGGGTTCCGGGGAAAGATATGAAAAACGGCGATAAATAAATTCAAACAATGGAAAATAAACTTCGGTCAGGAATGAGGTCTAATTAGCATGGGGCACATTTACGGGCAAACTTATGCCTAATTAAGAAAGTTAATGATCTACTAATCCTTATGAGAAAAATCCTCAAATCAGTACCTCACAACATGAGTACTGAGGCACACAGGCGTGCAACTCCGTGCAAAGTATCTTACGTAGAACATGTTTATAATTTTATATTTTGAATGCGATTTATTTCCCGGGATTTCTTTTATCCTATTGAATATCATTACGAAAATCTAAATATTTTCTTTTGTTACCCGTTCTTTTTTGACATTTAAATTCTTAATAAACCAATTAACCTACGGTTTAGAGCGCTGTGGATTTTAAGTTGATGCTAATGCATAGAGACGAGGGATCGATAAGCCCTGCTATAGATATTGGATATCACCTCAAGGCTTCCAAAAGAACGGAAAGGTTGAGGAACGTTACTTTAAAACATTACATCTCGTAGGACGGTCAAAAAGAAAACTCCTGGATCTGAAAAATGGCTAACAGATTTTACCACTTATAATTGCTTTAATATAAAACTAACAGGTTCATCAGATATGATGAACTCATTTAAGAACATCAACTTTCCATAGGGTTTTCGCACAGGAAGTTTCCGGCCAATAAAAAGTTGATTTTCATTTGAACAGCACGATTTAAGAACAACTACTTCGACCGGCGGGTTACAAAAAAATTATTTCAGCAATCAACTACTATGCTTCTCAAGTGTAAGGAGGGGGAGAGTTTGACCTTCTCCATGAGCCACTTAATATTTGCGATCAATAACTAGGACTAAACAAGAGAATCGCTCGGAAGACGGAATGGCGCGCTTGGAATGGCAAGCGGTACAAGATGTAGAGTGTTAATTAAAACGGCCCCACTAACTAAACAAAAGAAATGCACGTGACGAACAAACATTGTCATAATTACTTCCTAATTCAAAGCGAGAAATGCAAACGACGACATGGGTTCGCGGGCGGGAAGGCAGCGTGAAGAAAAAGAGATATTCCACGTTAGCGATAAAAAACGAGACTCATGAAGAGAGAATGGAGGGAAGAAGTTTTTTCCCATCTCGAAATCCCAAATGATAATTAAACAAGGAAATACTCGAGGAAAGTGTACGGTGACTAGTTTCATATACTCTCCGTTCCTCCGAAATAACTGCCATTTCAACCGAACCCAGCAGTTACATAAATATTCCTCCGCTTTATTTTGCAAAAAATTCATGTAACTTCATGAAAAGTAAAAACGAAATTTTGTTTTTTAAATGTTAATAGCGCGAAATTCTGTATACGGGATGAGTTACGACTACAGCTACACTCTCATTATACGCGACTGTATAAAAAAACTCATCGTTCAGAGTTGTGACACTCTCATCATCTCAATGAGACATCTAAATGTGAGTTGACATTTGACCTTTACAGTAGAATTTGCGGAAAGATAGGTTTACCAACTACGTGGGCTCTATCAAAAGATGAAGATACGATCAAATGGCAATATATTACCATTACATTAGCAAGGTTTTTCGCAGTGCTCTTCTTTATCAGTGCCACTTAAAGTAGCATTTACAATTACTCTTCAACCTCACTTTTAATTGCAAATTGCATGACTATTGGTGCTGAATTCTGTCGGATAAAAAAAAGACAGCGCCCGCATATTTCATAGTTAAAACACTGTCCCTAGGAGTTATTTTATTTCCTTCTTAATCCTTAAAATAATTACATTGATATCAAGGATATTGCAATAGGAATTTTTCAATTCTGAAATTAACAACGTTAGCAGTCATGAACAACTGATTGCTATTATAATATACTATTCAGAATTTCGATTCCTTTTCGCAGTCATTCGGCACGTTTGGCGAGTTTTCATTATCGCAACTTCGGATCTTTTAGCAATTTAGTGAGCTAATAGCGTCCAAAATTCGTTAATGGTTGGATGAATCGAAAATAAGAATGCTAATTCGACTGCCCTTCGAATCCAACTGCAGGAAATTACGCCTTCGATGAGCTCAACGAAAAATGCAAATAACTGGATATCGAATTGAATCTATAAAGGAATTTACTCGTCTTTCCAGGTTTATTTATTTATATTTACGGGACATGCCCATTTTCCGCAGCATTTATCAGAACTTTAAAGCCAGACTTCCGTCATTCTACAAACGCCTTCTAAGATATCGGGGTGGTAGAGACTTGAGGAGTGAATGTCACGAGAGAGATCGCGCCCGATGGAAGTCACTGCAAGTGATTGTTAAACGATGCTTGCGTCTTGCAGAAAGAATCCCAATCTTCGCAAAATTTTGCTAAAGAAACGCTTCCTAGAAAATTATGCACATATGTTTCTAAAATGTATAGATCAAAAGAGATCTGCACATACATACACTTAATCCACTCCCTTTCAGTATACAAAAAATCAAATAGAAATGACTCCTTAATTGATTGAGTACGTGTTGAGAGTCGGCAGACTGAGCCGCCGATTACGATCATCGACATCTCTTATCCAGCTAATTCAACGCAAAGAAAATCTAATCTGCAATAATAATAGTGGAAATTGGAAAAACAAAAAATTCAAAAAGATATACATATCATTAGAGACAAACAAAACGCTGAGTAAATTTGCTGGTGGAATCGAGGGTGTATTATGAAAACAATCCGATGAGAAACAAGAATCTACCGTTCGACTGACAGGTGTAACACATACTACAAAAACAGTTTTCCTTCGCTTCAATAGAAAATAAGATTAGATTGAGTTTGAATTTATCGCAATCATTCGAGATAACAAACTAAGTGACAAACTTAGCAGTAAACAGTTTATCTCGGTGTGGCTTTGCAAAAACTTCATTACAGCATACGTGGTAATGATACACACACGTGATAATTCGATAAATGTTAGCAGCTGATTAATGCCTCACAACATTAATTAGCAGAGATAATTCATTGATGAATTAGGAACTCAGCCTTCGAGTTGAAACAAGATGAAGGTTATATCCTTAAATAAGGTAAAGTCTAAAATATATTCATAAAATATTTTATTTCCAAATATGTAAACATTGAGCACCATATAAATGTGATACTATTTCCAACCTTAACAGAACAAACTACAACCGATTACTTTATCAGCATTACTATTTTATAAACATTTCACTAGTTTAAAAATTTCTGCTCAGAAAAGCTTTACTTACATTTATAATAAATTTAACTAGAATATTAAGCAGTAGGCGTAATAATGCAGGGACTTTCTTCAACATGACCATCAACTTGTGACTTCTAAACAGTTTTAACAATAAAAGAAAAACGGAAAACATCCTTCGAAGTTTTGCTCCACTATACACATATAAAGACAAGTAGCAACATTTGGCGTTTCCCTGTTTGATGTTAAATGAGGGTTGGGTTATCAATAAATCTCTGATGTAAAACATATTAATCTGCAGAGTAAATAACCAGAAACCAACCCCTCTCCACTCCCACAGCAATAGATTTCGATAGTAAATGCGTCTCGTCTTAGGTCAACAATGACGATTTACTTAAGCGACGATATGGATTTACTCTTTCCTTGTAAAGAGTTCAATACTTTAATTAACGACAATTTTCCGGCAGCTGAGAAACTGAGAAAATGACTATTCGCTATTGACAGAATATTATGAGCTTTATTCGAACCATCTAGATTTCTTCCTCCTTTTAAGAGCACAATTTTTTTGTGAATTTCACCCTCTACGACAAATTAAATCAAATCAAACCTTCTTTTATCATTTCCTTAATCCCTCGGACAAAGAGAGGAAGCACTTACAAATAACCCACACGACCTTTTAACACTCGGCCATTGATCATCCCTCTCCCTTCTAATAAAACCAACAAGTAGAGACGCCTAAGGCACTTATTATTTTCCCCTGATGCGGGGCCACCAGGGGGCGCGTGAATCACACGCACGGCCCTTCCTTTCTCTCCCACGCGCTCACGTCCTCTTCCTCTGCGACTACACACGGAAAACATAAAAAGGCCCTAATGGTGAATGCGGCGACCGAGCCAAGGGTCTTCCCCTATAAGGGAAAGTTAGTTATCTATCGTACCCGGCGCGTCCACCGCCGGTTCTTGAGATACAAAGGGCTTTCCGTGGAAGTCTTCGGTCGCATTCCGTCGGCGTAGCGCTGAATAAACGACGGAAAGGGAGAAAGAATGCGGGTGTGCGGACGCAACGAGGGGAAGAAAAAAAGAGAGCTGCAATGGATGCTCTGAAGTCACGGAACGAGCACTATGGCGGTGTCGTAGGATTACAAATGGTACCTCCATCTCTCCCTCCGACCGTTAAAGGCTGTTGGAGCGAGTGACGCATTGACTAGAGCAACAAGAACTAGTTTCCCCGCCGAAGAGAGCTAAAAAGTGGAAAGCGATCATAAGGGAAGCTAATCACGGTGAGAAGGTTCTCCTTCCTAATCTTATTGTGTCCGGCAGAGAATCTGGGGAAAACAAGAGATTGAAGGAAGTACTGCATGGGTTATCTGAAGACGATGAAGTTACTACGAAACTATTTGGTAAGAAAAAAATAGACTCAGGATTCACTTCGTGGTATTCATTCACACAAAACGGATTCAGGAAAGAACGTTTACTATACCACTCAAGAAATACACATCACGACCCAGGTTTCATAGCCACGCTACATCTTTAGGTCTATGATCATCAGGACCTGGTGATGTAGAGTGGCTACGAAAGCAGGGTCGTACTGTGTATTTATTGTGTTGCGTAGTAAAATTTCTGTCATGAATCCGTTATCTACTTGTTAAGGTTGCTAAAAGAAAACCATAGCGCAACGATTCCCGAAGTGGGCAATACCACCTCCCTAAGGGCGCAGGACTAATGTATGGGGGAGCCTGACTCTAGGGACTCCCACTGCCTATTATCTTCCTTTCTTAATTGAATGTGACTGGGTTCTAGAAAACAAGAAAACATCGAAAATTGCCGTCTGGTGATTTATCTTTGCTCTTTTTATTTCGCTAAATATTGTGTTTCAATTAACGTCGTATAGATAATAATCACTATAGATAACGTTATTATTTATATACAGACTCTGTAATTTGTAACGTAGGTATTATGGATCCAAGGGGATGGTGGCATGAAAAAGAAACATTGGTATAATACAAAGAAAACGTCGCTCCAATCTTACATTCGTGAAGTACGGGATGCATTCTACACGGGGTTCGAGAATCAGGGATAAATAATACAATTCCGCTTATTTCATCTGAATCCGCTCCCCCAAAACTGTCGATAAGGCAGATGGGAATTTGGAATATAGGAGGCCCTACTAGTAGGTGCTAAGATTGTATGGAAGCCGGCATGAAATTGTTACAAAAAAATAAATGTGACACCTAAACAAACAAACAAATAAAAAACCCCGAAAACTGCAAGGAAGAGAAGAATATAAAATAAAATAGTATATAAGTAACGATATGTAATTGATAGATTTTAAAATGTTTACAAACATCTGATTTTTTTAAATTATGAAGGAATACCTTTCCAAAGAATAAAATTACTTTTAAATAAGCTAAGGTGTAAGGACTTGGCCTCAGGACGAGACTTTCATGAAGAGTCCGATTTTTATCCGTTCATACGTACAGCAGACAATTGTTCAAACATTTAATTACAGGAAAAATATTTTTTCCTTACGTTGCTACTTGAAATTAGCGATAGTGATACCAGCGATTGCCTCCAAGAAGCTCAGAAAAGATTGAATCGTTATTTTATCATGAGTCACTTTCCTCCATCGACCAAAAAAGGGCAAAATCTGACAGAAAATATTTATTCCGTTCCATTAAGGAAGATTAAAAACTTCAAGTAAGCTTATAAAGAAACCCCTTCCAACGCAGCGGTCATTAGAAAAATTTTAAAAAGAGACTAGGTGTTATTTCCATCTAAGAGTAGACAGACAAAAATGTTTGGTTCGGTTCATTTCTAAACCAGAGTCCGATCTGATCTTAGTACTAGTTTCATTTTGCCTCCGAAAGCACGGCTATAGTCCGAGGAACATCTCTGCTACTTGAACCGATACCGCCATGCAGATTTCTATTAACATCGTTAACGGGGTCGGATGATGATTGTCAACGAAGATGAATATCTGTTTAGGCACTAACTTTATAGCCTGATAGCTCTGACGCTTACTCTTGAGGGAAAATAAGGCCACCAACAGAATCCTAAATTTACAGCTTCAATCTATGACACGCATACAATCCTTAAAACTTTACAGCGATAACATTTAAAATGGCTTAGATGAGAAGCAATACATATCAAAGGATAAAAGTTTAAGCTACTATCACTCAAGCAAAAACTTTTATTTAACGGCTCATGGATTTTCCCATATCCCTGAATAAGGGTAAACTAAACACCGTGACGAACAAAACGTACTTCGCCATAGAAAATGAAACTAATCTTAAACAGTCAGTCTCGCTCAGGTGTAACGAGAACCACTCACAATCAAGTTTAGTAAATATCATCGTTTGAAGAAGGGACACGAAAATCTTTCAACAATACTAATCAGCCATGATCGACGGTTATTCATGCACCTATTATCGATAATCAACCATTCACGACGTGCAACGCCTACTCGTGAGGCGAAAACGTTTATTCCGCTGACTCAGCACGATCCTTCCTTGCGAAGTGGACGTGCGAAATATGTGGAGGACGCGGGGCACTTCCATATAACTATGCGACGCAGTTACAGTCTGTCCTGCCTGAAACATCTTTTTCTTCGGACACGACGTCGCCACCAGACACCTACGAAATCTAACCTTGGGAGGAGTCAGTGAGCGCTCTCGCATCCCAAAATCCCATTCTCAACCCGGTGAAGTCAGGACGATGCTCGTCGGAAGGGTCAATGGGAACTGAGGAGTCACTTAACAGCGTGTCCTCATTCCAAGAGATACAAACATCGTGACAAATTTCTAAACACCTTCATTTTTAAAAAACAAGGTCCTGGAAGTTTCATAGAGAAAGAGTTGTAAGAGTATAGTGCTCCTGCGCCGCGGAGTCCCAGCGACTAGGACAGGTATACGTATAAAGAAAGTTATCACTGAAACTCTTCGGAAATAACAATTATCTATCTCTTGTCCATTACCCTCTATTTTGATAACATCGTCATTTAATATCGAAATCAATGCGGAGATTAAACATAAGAATGAACTTACAAACATTGTGTTTATCGCTTAACTGGACTCATAAGTATTACTTAGCTTAGTTAACGACGTACTTGGTTAGTGAGGTATGGTTGTGATAAGAAACTGTCTAGGGTAACGACGCCTTCTGGTGAGGAATGACAGCTAAAACCTTCCTTTATGATTATTCATATTATTAATGATGGTATTTTTGTAGCAAATATAATTGTATCAAATAGATATACTACATCTTAACGACCTTTCGAAGTTTTATCTGCATATTTGACATGTAGTATGGTTCGGGAAAATCGCGCCTTGGATAACGACGGTTTTGGTTGATGACGACAATCTTGAAATGGATTACTGTCGTTAACCTTGGTACCACAGTAGTAACTTCAAAAGTGCTTCGACAGCTAAGGTTATTTCACGTGTGCGGCCCCAACGGGAATCGAAACCAGAACCACTTTCACCGAAGTCGAATGCGCAACCCACGTTGCTATCCAGCATCATACTTTCTCAAACCATAATGGCATGTTTATCCACCGCTATCGATACATAGTCATAGGAAGTTAATTTAGGCATTTGGCTCGTACGTATATTTGGCTACTATTCTTTTCTCATTTCTATTAATGGCTATGGTTGATAATAAATTTAAAACATTAAATTTCATTAATAATGGATAAAAAAACCCTCGCTCGATGTAACAAATTTGTTTCCGAGTGAGCAATAGAAAGTTGTATTCCGTTTTGATCTCGATCGATCTAATAATTAATATTTACCTTCCAAAACTAAAGCATCGAGATAACAAAATGTATAAATCGCTCCATGGATAATATGGAGAATAATCTATTGCGCTTCAAAGGGAGTCAAAAGCCATGCCAGGATCAGATGTCTTTACCCAATAGCGAAATACGACGCGATCGGCTTATGCTAACAAGATTGAAAAAGAGAAGATGATTCACAAAAATATCACGAACAATGACGCACATCTTTCTCCAGATGACTACGCTGAGAATTTAAATGTCATGATCGGAAGTTTGATGCTAATGTCTCTATTGAGGCTTACAAATGGACGGGACATGGTGTGTTGGCTCTTTACACGAGATGGATAAATGGATATTTGATTAAATAAATCCGTGAAAAATGCATATTTAACGATGCGAATAGGTACTTCTTCCTCTAATTCGAGGTATTTTAAACGTACTGGAGGTACAGCGTCAAATATTACAAGCTTTCAGTTAATTACATAGTTTATCTGCAGTATAGTATCTAGTTGTGCATGAGCGCGCTTGGATATAACTCACGCCAGGTGAATGTAATAATGTCCTCTAAATTTGTGACTTTATGTTTCATATTTTCAAGTAAGATCATCTCGGTATTTTTGTAAATCGTGGTATTTCAGAATAAAACGAGTAATAAAATCACGTTACTATTCTTAGATGACAATGCATTTAAAATAAACTACTACAAATAGTCCTCTGTAACTATTGCGATGTATTAATTTAGTTGAATTTTTATTTACTTCATTTCTCTTTCAATTGATCTATTTTTATTAGTGTTATTACATCATCACTTTTAACAGAGGTTGATGCTTTATAATAAATAAATAAATACATTAACGTGCCCCTGAATAGCCAAGTAGGCGACTAGTTCGACTTCGGTGAAAGAGGTTCCAGGCTCGATTCCTGGTGGGGGCTCAATAGTGAGCGCCCATCTTAAGCATAATTATCGAAGCACTTAAAATTACTACTATTACATATACATTAAAGACCAATCTGACCTTAAATACATATTTTAATTTCGAGGAACGATATTAGTGCTATAGTATTTGTAGCATAACGAGGTTAAGCGTGTACAGCAGTTTTTAGAGACCCGAATAAATGTGCATCGTGGAGATAGGACAGAAAAGTCTCTCGACCGTCCATGGTACTTAAATTCAGTCAGTTATTTTCTAGCATAACGTAAATTAAAAACGTAAAGTTAAGATAGTATAGGACACAAAGAGTAACCTTCCGGAGTCTAATTTAATCAACTCCCCGAAGAATAAAAAGTATACCCCGCAAAACAAAGCTACGGACGACTTGCCACACCCACCGCACGAAAAATTAATCCCTTCTCCCGACGAAAAAGATCTCCATGACAACGATATTCGTCTCACGCAAACCACCGACAACAGTAACGACCCAGTTCCCGCACGACGCGGTCGAAGCTAGTGCGGAATGGAAGCACGGGAAGACGGCAATTTTAAAACAGCCGCCGTGCTTTCGGATCCAAATAGAAGACACTTCGGAACGTACGATAAATTTAATAAGAAATCCCGCGTGACGCCATCGGGATGACTTTGAAGGAGACGTCGGGAAGGATGAGAAAGTGGCTGCGGGGGAAGAAAGGAGAGCAGAGGGGAAAAGCGAATACCAAAGCACAAGTCGGTGCGGAATGCAAAGAGTGTTGCAGAGCCTACGCTCGTCGTCTCACTTGACCCCACTTCTATCTCTTCCTCCGCTCCCACCCTCGGGAGAATTGCACGTGATGTTACACGAGCAGATAGAGTTTAAGGCCTGAGGTACGGGATGAAAAATGATTTCGGGTTCGCGGTCGATCAATCACGTCAAAATTTCGAGGTGTGTTACAAACGGAAAGTCTCATTCCGTAAAGATAGGGGGAACGGGATGAATATGAGCTGGGAGTCATCGCAAATAGCAACTGCATATGGGAAGAGACGATAAAATTTGTCGACAGGGGAAGTACGAAAGATGAGCTTCGATTCAAAATACTAAGTGCGATAGGAGAAATCACTTTCCTCGGTGAACGCATCATATTGGTACTACATTGTCAAATTTTAACTTTCTTCATCTAATGCAAATTTGGTTTACTTATATTCGAGTACTAACTCGATGGCTTTAATATTCTGGCGCTACCTAAGGTCCCGGGTTCGAGTCCCGGCTTATTGGATTTCTCTTTCTAGGGAATGGTTGTCTGTATTCGTGAAATAAAATCATAATTACAGTGGATGCAATTGGGGTCTTCCTGTTTCCATTAAAAAAGTCAAATCTTTGTTTTTCCCACATCCTTGAATAAATACGCAAAACAGCTAAGAAGCTACCACTCATTTAAACAAAAAATAGAATATATTTGTTTTGGCCATTAGTGATTATCCTTTAGAATTACCATTAGTTTCATGCAAGAGTACAAGCCCGAGCATCTAAATACTCGTTAGCAGAAACAGTTTCCGTTGACCGTGTCCGAAAAGTAGCGTAACAATCTTCGTACGTCAAAAAATTCGTTGCAAGAGCTATCCTTTTTCAAAGGTATGTGTCTCTTTATTTTACACCCTTGAAATTACAAGAAAACTTACATTCATAGAAAGCAAAGTGACTTGACGTCTTTATGGCGAAACAATTTGTATTACCCATTATTTAATTTTAATGATTATGACGATAACGAATCGATGAATGACAAGGTAGTTAAAAATCGACACATTATAAAAATATTGCAGCGTTACTTGCACAATCCCGCAACTTCCGTACTATTGCTGTTCCCTAAAATAGACTGCGGCTATTCCCATTCACGATTTAAGCCAGAAATCTCTCTCGTCTATTGTCAGATTCCGTCGGAGTTAAGATTAAGTTTTAATACTAACCGACTAAAAGGAGCACAAACTAAATCTCATGCGCCACCTGGGGCCTTGGTGACCCTGTTTGGTGCACTATACGAGGATAGGCACCAGACATGCAATTCCGGTCGACCTTTTCCCTAAAAAGACTCAGGTCGATTTCACTCCCAATCCAAAGGTTTGTCCTGAGTACGTGAATTTTATCACCACACCCACACTCACTACACATACCAGTAAAGTATCCTCCTCGAGAATTCGTTCGATATTTCCGAATCTTAAACACCGCTGGCTCATATCCAGCTCACGTCATGCGGATTATGGATCCACGAAGCAATATCATTTTAATATCATCGATTTTAGCCCATATTGCCCATGGTCAAGCCAGTATAATTGGAGAAATTCCCAATGACGGCGCATACTGGCTTGATTTCAAAAGAAATGCAAATGAATGTGAGATAACGACAGACAAAATTGAATATTGGAGGATGCTTGGGAAGTGACGTTTTCTACTAACCTTAGATTTAAATAATAATAAAAGAGCATTAAAAGGAATGAAAAGCATGTATTACCCAAGGGAGATGAATGGTAAAAGTCCTATCAATTAAGCTTGAAATCATACAAGGAAAAATGAAACAGAACGACAAGGGAGGTCACGATATACTATTAATATGGTTGAGTTAATGTAGTAATAATATCCTGAGCGATTCAGGAAACGTTATGAATAATTTAAGTTTTGCGAGAAAAAAAGATGTATCCACAAGAAAGTCGAAACATTATATTACTAGTAAACGAGTTTAAATTAATGTCGTTTTACTAAGCAAGTCAACCGAAGCATCTAAATAAATCTTCCGAGTCTTAGGAAATGGATTTAAGATAGACCGCATGATGCGTCTAGCGCACAGAAAAACCCAGGAAATAACAGCAAGCGAAAACTTCATACGTTACTAGGACTCAAACCCGTATTTTCTTCTTACCGGGCGGATCGCTAGCCAATTTAGCTACCACTCAGATCAACACAAGCGGTGAATCCGAATTGGAATCTCGAATTTATATAAAAAAATTGAAGGTTACATCAACCGTAGAGTAAACCCATAAAAAAATTCTTATAGTATTATCCAGATTATCCATTTAAATAGAATACTGCAATGTAACAGAATACAAGGTCCTGCAAGGACTGCAAGAACAGATTGCATCCATTATCAAACAGGCGAAGTAAATACGATCACATCAAAGATTTCCCTCCAGTCATTTCAAACTTTCGATAGAACCATTCCAACGTAGGGAATCTAGATAACTTTGGAAGAGACAAATTTGCGGAAGCGAAGAGGATGCGGATAAGGATGACACGTTCGCTGCTGCAGAGAGGGTAGGTAGCGTTACTCCCAATTTCCCAGCGCTGTCACCGGTGGAAGACGAAGGGGGTTGAGGAAGGTAAGGCAGGGTCCCGCAAGGAAATCGGGATGGAGTGGTTACGTAGGAAAGCCAGCATCTCAGATGGATGCCTTATCGCAGGATTTGCGGCCTTGCGAAGAAACGTGTCGAATCAGAAATCCAAATCGAAAAAGAACAGCGAGGAACTTCGCATACGTGATGACGGGCGATTGACGCACATCGGCAGCGAAAAGCAAACGTTCGGAAAGTTATGAAATCAACGCTTACCGGGCCAAGAAAACACGTTTCCCCGAGAGTAGAGTGGCTAAATCCCTTCAGTAGATTACTCGAGGGGAACAGCCACGCATATAATAAATTAAGATGGAGGAAACTGTTTCCAGTGACATTTGGTGGAGCATTATTTTAAACGTTCCGCAAATAAAATAATTATGTATTGACCTAAAGGTTATTTATTTAAACGGCCGTGGTTTCGATGACACTATCATCAGGCACAGAAAGGTCACTGTTTTCCTTACAAGGTAAGGAAAACAATGTACGGAAACAATGTACAATTACGGCAGGGTTGAGGAGGGAAAGGAGGTAATAAAGGAAAAAGGTAGTTAAGAATTTAGCAGGATTCTCGGCGAAAAGGAATTAATCGGTAAGTAAAATTTACCTAAACTCCAAATGCTGTATATTTGATAGTTCACATACTCATCCAGTTAAATTTCTGTTGACGAATTTTCCAACCCTGACGATGGCACGTACACGTCAAAACCTAGGTCGGTTACTGAATCATAACCCTGAAAATTTAAAAATCTATCTTATTCAGTTTTTACATTAGTTACAATAGAAATCGCGAGAAGGTTAACAGTAGAATCCTCAAATAAGAGCAGATATAAATTTTCCACGGGTTGTAACTGACAAGAGAGTAATTTAAGTGGTGAAAGCTATTCGCTCGAAGTAAATTGTCAGACCACTCGCACGAATTTTTCGCCCAGCTTAAACGAAGATTTCCCAATCGAGTTTAACAATCCATATAAAAACCCATGAACTTCCAGAAGGTAAAGATCTTGAGAATCTACATCCGATTTTTAATATTTAATCAGGTTTCCTCCGCGAATTCTAGAATAAAGCTCCCAAATCTACTTTCAAGTCCTGAAGTATCCCCTTAAGAGAAAGCCTGTGTCCCTCAAACTATTTGCTGAAGGATCCCTCTCCAGCCATGGATGCTATTGAGGACGGAGAAGAGCTCTTAAGTGGTCTGGATCTGAAGATATTTCACTTATTGGAAAGCTGGAGAGGAGCTACTTGAAATTCAGAGGGAACGAAATGAAAGATACTACTACTACTACTACTACTACTACTACTACGGGATTAATTATGACCTTGAAGACTCCTATAAAACAGTACAACTTGCAAGAAGGAAGGGCCTTCGTTAAGTGATAGCGGCCCTCAGATTAAATTTTACGAAAAATACTTACATTAAGAGTAACGAATAAATAGTTTATACGGCGCAATTTTCTTTAGTGTGGATATTTTTGTAATGTTGAATTGAAGATTGAATTAGAGATGAATACACTTCGCATAGGCTTCAATGACTTATTTTTCCACTTCAAAACCATTACATTTTTTAACTAGTATACATTTCCTACACGCATTTGGCCCGCGGGCGATATTTTGTGCAGGTCTGCTTTAAACAATTTAGGGAATACATATGGATCCCCAGGATTACAATTCAACTTTTTTCTAATGAGACTTAACTATGATTCAGCATACATAAGACAGTGCATTCGTACAGGAGAAATAAATTGGAAGAAGCTTCGAACGAAATTTCCATATTTATCGAAATTTTATATCCTAAACACAATACTAAAGGTAGCAGAACGTCGATAAAAGAACGAATCGTATCCCGCCTGTTTTAAACGCCTTATAACCGCACAAAAATATCTTAGAAAACTCTTAACGAGCAATCATATTTTAACTCCAAGAGAATAACCGTGATTTCGGATAATTTCGGCGGGATGAAAGTTTGCGACTCACTTCTTTGGTCTCAAAAACAGCACAGAAAGATGGAAGAAGACGATGGAGGACGAACAGACATTTCGAAAGAAATTTACGGCTGAGATGTTTTTGCGAAAAGGGAAAAAATGAGAAATATTCAGCCAGACAGAATGGCTACTATAAAAACCCTTCACAAGAGAATCTGGCTCACCTTATACAGCGAATTCTTCTGGAAAAACATTCTCATGAATTCGACATCTTCGAACGTTAACCACGATAAATTTTAAACCGTTCGGCCGATTTATTCGGAATCTTAGAGAACGATTCTTCCAATGTTGCCCTAATGATGACATGGATTACCGTACTATTACCAACATGGAGGCACTTCGCAAAATTCTGGCACCGATTCCCTCGCTTGACGTCGGGATCGTTGAACTCGGTACAGATAACGCAACTTAAGCACGCACGTTATGAAGGCGTGAAATTCAATTCGCTCAGTGGAAAAATGGAAATAATCAGCAGTGCAATGTAGTATCTGAAGATGCGGAAAGAGAATAACTAAAATATCGAATAATATGCGGTATTTAGGGTCTCGCCACGTCCGTCGTCAAATGTCTTTCCGTAATTTAAAAAAATCAATAGGTGGCAAGATGCATTTTCGTAAATAGTACCAAGTTAAATTTCATAAATTAGCTGTTAAACGGATAACCAGACTTATGAGATCTCAAGCTTACATTTAAGCAATACACTGATTAAACTTGTATCTAAAAAAATCAATATACAGATTTATTCTGTCAATAGGGACCGAGACCTGGTACCAATGTTTAGGTCCTAGAAATGAGTCTCCTTCCAGTATTGTAAGCTGTTCCGCAAGTAAAATCTGAATTAGTCAAAAATATCACGTAACAAAGGCAAATTTCTACAAGTGTAACCAAACGCTGCACTAGGAACTGCGCGAGGATTTTCTTACAATTTTTACAGGCGAGGAATAAAAGGAAAAAATTTTCGTTTAAGGTAGTAAATTATTATTACTTCTACATATAAGGTTGTTTATCGGAATACCACATAAAATTTAACGTAAATTGATGATACTAAAGCATATCTTTCCAAATTTACAGCGTCTAACTTTCATAAAAAATTACGTGCATAAAAAACATTCCGCTAGTAGAACTCGTTTTCCATGTTTTACCGCCAGACCTGAACCCTAAATTCAGCCAATCGATTAAACACAAGAGGAGTTAGGGACCGGACGGGTAGAAAGAATTGAAAAACTCCATCTAGGCTGATAAACCGAGATAAGGTTACTCGCTTGAGACTCGGGATTTTGTTTTCCAGGGATCTTACGCTTAACCCCGATGTCTTTCCGAGATAGAGGAAACAGACGTAAGACGCACCCCGCCTTCTTCCTGTCTCTGGTACCCGAGCAAGAAGAGCAAGCCGGCCGATGACCTCCAAGTTCATATCGATCCACGATCCCACCACTAACATTATGCGAAAGAAGGCTTCAGAAAAAGGGGGTCGAAGAATGCACCGGATGTTTTTTACGAAATCACTAGCATCGAAAATAAACGCTCGCTCAATGGCCGATGAAGCCTCGCTTTCCATTTCTGCGAAACACGAGCGTAAACGTCGACGGAACTTGAAAAGAGATTCGGTGCGTAAACATGGAATCGTCCATAACTGAATGCGCCGGACGGACAAAGCGGCTAATTTTAGTAATTCGGAAGTGAACGCTTATGAAACATTCCCTTACATTTTAGATATCTGATTTAGTATCTGATGATTTAACTGGTTTTTTACCTCCTGCTTGCGTGCACAGTCCTGCTACCATGCCCTGATGAATAGAATATTTTTCATTTGTCTTTCGGTAAGGGATTGAGAAAAATGAATTGTTCATTAACTTTTATCTCAGTTTTGTTCATTGCTGTGATGTTATGGCAGCAACTGAGGTATGAGCAATGCTGAATAACGACACTGATTAAGGTCTCTCCTTTTTGAATGCTACAAAAAGTGTCACTCGTCATACGTGTGTGCGTCATTGTGATTCACATACGTGGACTTGTTCCGCTTATAGCATTCAGTCTCAGTGAGGAAAACAATGGCAAACTTCCTCACTCCTCATTTTTCCTCGTCCCCTCAGACCCCTCTCCAAAGTCTCCGATGCTTATGATAGAGGGATGATGTTCAAACCAGCCTTCAGGCTGAAGACTGTACAAACAGACTTGCGTATACAGTACAGTGGAGTTTTCTGCTATTCATTCTATAGTGGTTTTCTTCCTAAGTATTTGACATAGCTTTAAAATTCCCATAGTAGTTTCTTTCTTCATTTCATATCTTTTTGTAAGAGGAAAAACAATAAATCTGAGGGCCACACTGCAGGAAATAGAAGAGGTTCCTCTACAAACGGGGCCCCTACATCTCGGGGACCAACCCACATTACCGAGACTGCAGCGAATAACAGTACGTCCCTACTTTTGGCTTCATTTTCACAACCTCTATACTAAAGAGATAAAATAACGGTTGGGTATATTTAAGGGGATTTTGTGCAGCGAAAAAAACGGCCCATTAAAGATTTAATCAAATTCAATCACCACACACAGTTGTGACGGATTAAAAAAATAGCAGTGGGAAAAATTTATAAGAATTTAATATATCTTCTAGCTCAATCATAATTTAGATATATTTACATACGTGGTAACTCGCAATAATTTTTTGGAAAAAGGTTGCAAAACGACCGGAAAGGGGAAGTTAGCTATATAATAATTACTTCAATAAAACCACAATCGCGAATCATTACTAAAATAATTTGTTCCGGGCTGATAAAACCTATAGATTACCTAACTTCACTGCATATTATTTGCACTTCTGCTATAACTTTTCCTTGAAGAATAAAATACAAAAGTTAGAACGCATTTCTCAAATATAGAAAATTAACGCACAAAATTTATAGGTACTTTCCACGAGTTTAGGCAAAGTATGGTTTAGGATTATTATCGATAAGAATTACAAAACAAGAAAACGGAGAGCTATCTTAATTAGTTAAAACCCCCGTATATTGTAGGACCTAACCCATAGGATCGATGGAAAAAGTCATTGCCAAAAACATCACGACAAAAAGATTAATAGATAAAAACTTTTTCTTCGACTAAAAAAATTACGAGGGATTACGGTTTCACATGCAGAAATTATTCCAAAGGTTTAGACACTCAGCAAGTTTCCTAAGACCTGGCAGGTACTTAGGATGTCTAGTAACAGATACAATTGCATGCTCATGATCTCGTCAAAAGGGAAACACAAAGTGGAAGGAAAGAAGTTGGGGAGATGTCTTGAATGAAAAATACTCCAGGTCGGAAAGACCGGAAGCACGACGTGCGGAAGATTGAAGAAGATGCACTCTCCATAATAAACTGTAAATGAGGACAGCGCCAAAGACATCCGTAGCAGGTATGAGAATTGTAATATTGCGGAAACCACTCCTAAAAAGAAAGAAAAATATATTTTCGGGAACTGCATACGAGAAAGAATTCAGAATGGAAATCGTCGCTGTGATCACCCAGGGTAAGCAAGGTATCTTCTACCGGAGGGATAAACTTCTGCCGTTCTATTTGAATATGAAACTCCTTAAAAAAATATAAATCCTATAGATATTCGGTAAATGCGAAGTCAGAATTGAATCGACTGCATTAATGAAATTTTTCATGGGTATCGCAGTTTTCTATCTGGGAAAATGTTATCTGGTTCAGAGCACTCAAGATATTGGATTTGAGGACGGAGAAATTCGAAAAGTTTAGCAACAACTCTCGGAAATAACTACTGATCTGTAGAATATTTCATCAAAGTATTGATGGAACAAAGAACCGAAGGAAAAGTATAGGAAGAACGTCACACATTGACTGAAAGAACACAAAAAATAATACTAATTCGGTATCTCAGATAGAAACGTACGGGTGTTAAGAATTAAGAAGGGAAAATCCAAAGAAAATTATTTCCAATATAGGCTGTGTTCTTCATAAAGCTACGAGCCACAAATACTTAACCTGGAAGTGTTCTAGTTTTAAAAAGAATGATAACATCTTGAGAAATAATTTTATCCGTTGAACATACATTACAAAAATTGGAACCTAAAAGGTTTATAAAATTTTGTAGAATACGAAAATTCCATATATCTACGAATAGAATTAGAAAGATAAGAAATTTAAAAACGTGATATATTATACTCATTAAAAAACAAAAGCTGAGCATTTGTACCAAATAAATAGGACAAGAACGCTCACCATTAAATACCGTGAAAATAAGCCGTGCGAATGAAATCTTCGTTGAAGATAGAGACCGATAACTGAATATAAACTAAATCACACATGCAAAATACTTTTAAAAAAAGTGCCCTTAAAATGAATTCCTATTTCTTAACCCGTTTACCTTTGTACCTAGCGATTAAACGATAGATAAATTGATGAAATTGTCTTTAAAACCTGAATGCTAAGGCGTTGTGACCGATAAAATTTATACTCATGCTTTGACGATACATTTTAAGGGGAAGAACAGCTGATCTCAGATGGGGATAGGGTTCTTTTACATCCGTCCAAATCAATTGTCGAGGCTCCACCATTTCCTTTCCTAACACTGACGCGCTTTTCAGGGGATAGAGCTCTCAAAACCTGATTGCAACACACGCAACACGCCAGCCTGATTGGACTAGGGCTGATTGGCCCACAAAACCCTCGACTGAATACGTTATACCTACAGCTCCGAATTTTTATTTCTGTCTTATTCACAGAGTTATACAGTTTTAAACTTTAACACTGGTAGAATAGCTGAAAGTTGTGTAGCTTGAGGTGACTAAATGGATACTCTATTATAAGTAACTGAGCTAGCATCAGGAATGTTAGTTTAGTTCCTTATATTACTATCCTTTTATAGAGGAAAACTAGCCATCACTAATCTTTTTCCTAGGAATAACAGGTGTGATAAAATAGCAACGTGACTGGGACTCGAACCCAGATCTTCCACTTTCCGGGCAGGTATTCTACACTGAACTACCACGCCGCGTTTCTTCCTCACTGTTTGGGAAATGCTTCGTGAGCAATCGAGAATCAACATTGAGTTCCGCTAGTTGACAAATAAATTTCACGAAATACTTGCTGTTATACTTATTTTAATTACTTTTTAAAATTTACAACTATACGATTTTGCGTTGATAGCATTAAAATATACGCCACGTAAGACAAACAAATCCCTTTTTTTGTGAACCAAAATTTTACAAAATCACGATTCACATCATTCAAAATATCTAATCAAGACTTTTCAAACAGACGCAATCACACAAACGGGTGTCTCTCGGATGAGAGTTGGTGAAGCGAGGATATCCCTGCTGGGTTTAAATACATTCCGCCTACAAATCAAATAATAGAACGCATCAGAAACCACCGGGATTCCCCTCATCGAAAGCCTGATTAGAAATTTCTCCCGTGCGGAAGAAGTCGGATAATTGATTCGAAAAGAACCCGCGTCACTACGAGAACAGTTTTCCTTTCCCGGAGACGGCGTCATTTCTCGGAAGCTATCTTGGCACCTGCCTCTCATACTTTTCCCCCTTTCTCCGTACGCGCACGCCGCCCACCCATACCGTGGCAGCGTCCAGCTGGAGCCACCCGATCACCCAACCACGAAGAGGTTTTCCCTGATACGCTGCGCCGCCAAGAAGAACAATATAAACAGCGAGACACGATTCCAACGACGCATCACCCATACCGTCCCGAAACCAAAACATGACCATCCAGTTCAGTGACATCGAGAGGCGGGATAATGGCTCCGTTAGAGAAACTAGAGATGGAAACGTTACTCATTAATTATCTCAGCCAGCAGTCCTAAATTGGAACTAATTGAAACCGGAGTGCGAACAGAACCTCCGCTTTCCTAGGCCGATATCGCGAGCGAGGAGCGCAGCTTCGTACTTCGGCGAAGCTTTTTCCTGAAGCAAATTGGAAGATGAGCGACCAGGAAGTTACGCTATTGCTTCTGATGTTGACTTGAATTATGTAGGATGGAATAGGGAGTTTCTTCTCCTCGAGGAAACTGGAGCCGTTTTCCTGACTGACTTTAACTGACACGTGAGAGGAAATCATCTTCACTTGCAATGAAAAGAGGATGAAAATTTCGAACGATAGACGCGACTAATTTTGCGATGGCTCGCTCGCAAAAGGTCTTCATTGGCAGAAAGATTTACGTAAATAAATCGCTCCAACTTCCTCTTTAATTAGACGATTCTAATTATGGGGAGCAGCTTGCACTCCCATGATTCGTTTCGTAATATAAGAGACTAATTCACTAAAAATAGAGAACTGAGCAACAATCACTATCGTGGGAAAAGCAATCCTCGATTGAAATATCTCCTTGCGTGAGATAAACAGAACATAATGGAAAAGCAATCGAAACATCTGTCAGCTGAGAAACATAACGAGAAAGCGATCTGGAGTTGAGCTCTCCGACGGAACACTCCTGCTGAGGGGAAGTTTCTGGGGATCCATAGTTTTCGATACTTTAAACATTTCTTACACAACATATGCGTAGGTCGTGCAAGTTCTCGGAAGACGCTAATTGACGTTCGGAAAATTGCTATCGCTACGCCTAATTGTTGTAAGCGTGAATTTGTAAAGACCTATCATTATTAGATATTTGGAGCAATATCTGCAAGACTATATAGCTCGGATTGATTCAGTTTGAAATGATTCCAGACGTTATGGAGCTTGATTCCGGAAAATTTTTGAATGCGCCCGTACAAATATATTGTTACGTTACGTTTTAAATTATTTACTCAATAGTCCAAAATAATTCACTCTTTAATAGAAGCTTACGAATTATCTCATGAAAAATGTTCACTCCCCACAATGATTTTTACTGCATTTACTAAGGATTTAAAAAATGATATGACTTTTATTATTGAATACGAAAATCTCAATTTATTACAACAAATACTACAAAATAAGCCCTTCCCTTTTCCCATAAATAACGAAAGGAAATTACAGAAGTAGAAAATATAAGGCGAGCCAACCAGACTTCGTACAAATCAACGGTACTCTCGTTCTCTAACAAAATGAACGTCTCTAAGGAACTCAAGAAGTAAGATAATGGGCGGATAATGCAGTTTCTAAAAAAATCCATAATTACTTCAAATGGAGCTGCGCTAATCCATCATCAAGACATCGACTTCGATTACGGATCCTAATGAGATACGGGGTAATGCAAAAACGCACGCAAGTGTTACAGAAAACACCGTGCAACGCTCGGAAGCAACGACAGTTCTAGTCACGGGGCTCTTGTCGGTCACGTGATCTGGGATTCGAACCCTGAAAACCCCTTTCCGTGACGTACTTTCTCGACGACCCGAAGATGTTCGACACGCAAACATACTAGCCCACGGCCTCTGCGGACCGTACACCAATGCGGTATGCGACGACCTTCGTGATAGGCTGCTGCAGCTCTCCCAGGTGGGAAATGGGGGTTTACCCTTTCCGGAGGGCCCGGTTTCGATGTCGGTATCGACCCGCCCTCGAGATAGGGAGGGAGGCTAATCGGAATGAGGGGCCACCAACTCCTTGGCCGCACCATCCTACCCTCTTTCTCCTCTCCGGGGAAAGAGGAAACGTTGGCAGAACTGGTAGGATTGACGGGATTATACGCAAAATAGGAGGAGTCATTCACGACAGCGAAGGTCGTTGCATAGGAGGTAAGCCTGTAGGAAAACTTGCGATTGACTCCGCAGGAAAAAAAAACAGAAAATCGAAGCTGGAAACGGCACGAACGATCAATCTAATCGATATAAACAACGGTGTGGTTAACGCAAGAATATTGATTGCACCTTTAATGGGAGGGTGGAGATGCAGCGGTTTCGAACTGCAATTACAAAGCAGGACAAAAAAATGTTTACGGTTCAAAAACGTCACAATTCATGCATTCTGAGAAACCATTATGAGAGTTGATATCGATTTGCGTCGAATATTAAGTTATGCGTCCTTTCTGGGAAGTATCCAGAAAATCATATGGAAAATTACAATACATGAAGTATTGAAAACAATCGACCATTAATTGCTTCAGAAAAACTATTATACAAAGTGAAATTTGTAAAAACACTGAACGACACAATAAATTAAAAAACACAGTCCACAGATTAATATCACTTATCTGGACAATATATATGCCTTTATGCAATTTATCATGTTAAACATTAATAGGGCATATAGCAAAAGCAATATTTTCCATTGATAAATTGGCGTTATTATAACCATCTTTCGCAGAAGAAAATTTGACCAAAAGTTTTTCATATCCATGTATTACTTCGCAATTTATGAGAGATGCAGACAAGTAACTGGCCATCGAACTTATTTCTATAGCTCTTGAACACATTCCTGTATTCTGCAGATGTCAAACTACAAATTTCTTCACCGTGCTTTTGCGATAAAACATTTCCAAACTAGAACGAGGGAACACGGGTTGCGCTACACCGATAAGGAACATATGGTCTCCCACTTCGCCAATCACTTAAAAATCTGCGGATATGTTAGTGATTTCTAAACGAAGATTCTCCACTTTGAAAACATAGGTCGGAGGCTACATATTAGGAAAGCGAAGGGCTCTAACACTGTCAACGAATATCTTTTTATGTCCGATTCCCCATAACCGGATATCCTTTAATTAATTTTCAACCATTAATGATTTAGTTTGTAACTCCAATCGTTCTTATCCTCAGTCGTCCAACCTTCTCTCCCTCCCTCTTTGACAATTAACCCGACAGCAAGTACTGGATATTCGTCTTCTTTGTAACCCCATTCATTTCAAACTTCTTAACCCCCTTCCTTTACGACCCTCTGCAAATGTCAGTGTACCTGATGATGTCGCACAGCAACTTAACAGGTAATACAAAAAATTAAATTTGGAAATCACCTTAGAATGTTACTACTTTATATCATTGTTACCTATATACACTAACGATAATGCTAATAAGTATATAAATACGAGAATGAAGTCATGAGGAATTACACTGCTCACATGACTATTACGAAGATAGTCAAGAAGCTACAACAGCTACCCTACGAAACCTGGTTCGGTCACATATGACGAAAAATAAGGGAAACATGGGATTAAATATTAGCAAGAACGTAAGTACGTACGTGACAATATTATAAGTTACGATACATACTGACAACGGATGAAGAAGCTATTCAATTTTAGGAGATAGTGTAAATCTAAAATGGACCGTGCAGTTGAAAAGATCGGAAAAGACAGATCACGTTTCAAATAAAAATATCTCCACTAAACTGTTTCAAAGAAAGGAAATTTAAAAAATGATCGGAAAAATATGTAGGAAATAAAAACAGAGAGATGGCATAATCTTGATCATCGACAACTTCTTGAGTTAGCTCGATCCAACTTGGTGGAGATGTTACACAAATCGCTATGCTATGAGAAATATAACAAATAATTTACCGGAATTTCAACCTTGGAAACTTTTTGCGTCCGCATTTTCGTTACAAGATATCAAAATTTATTCCTTGGAGCCGATTTTAAGTGACCGGGTAAAGAGATAAAAATGCCGAACTTTATCGACCTTAGATAACCTAAACTAATAGATATACAAATATACCTTTAAAACTCCACCAGTATAGTTTCGTCGAATTGGCTTATGCGATCTTTTAAATCGTACATTAAAAGAAAATTTGACAAAAGGTGTTTTTAAAGCCTCAATGCAAATGCTTGCATAGCACTATAATGTTACATCGTAGAAGTACCATATAATGTTACATCGTAGAAAGAATAAAAACGTAATATACGAAGAAAAAATACATTTATCAGCCAACGAAAACAATTCATTCCACATAGATAGAAAATGTACATTCACTCTTGGTATAAAATAGACTCATACAATAAATACACATTTCATACACAAGCCAGTAAATTCGAAATCGTTATGATCGAGTAATAAAAAAACTAATTCATAAACTAAACTACCATAAATCTACGTGTGAGTAAAGAGTTACGGTGCATGCAAAGCGAATGGTGTTAGTCTAAGCGAAGCATGTACGTAAAAATAAATAAAATAGATTTACTTCACCACTTTCCAACAGTTACGTGTTACTTGCACTGCGGTGGAAACTAAATTGTTAACCGATGAGGATCCCCTATGTTTAGATTCCTGGGTCTATACTGAAATTACATGGCGCTAAAACATCTATACTTGAAAGACTAACAGATTAAATTTTGGAAAATAATTATCTCATCAGCTACAAAGGC
The DNA here is from genome assembly GCA_000376725.2 of Ladona fulva. Taxonomy (NCBI): domain Eukaryota; kingdom Metazoa; phylum Arthropoda; class Insecta; order Odonata; family Libellulidae; genus Ladona; species Ladona fulva. The sequence continues at coordinate 2,394,110 of KZ308322.1, read as the reverse complement.
ACAGATTTATCTCAATAGGATATCATAATATTCAATTAGTAATTTGGAAGGGGAAATACAACCTAATTAATGAGCTGCCACATTCCAAATTTCCATTTCTATGGATGGCTATAAACACAATTTTTTGGTTAGCCATTCAAAAATTTCAACAACTATCACCTGAAAAGAAATTATCATGGCATATTTACTGGGAAAGGAAAAATTATGGCTGAAATTCAAAAGAAAATAGTGAATCATGCTTCTAATTACATCTCCACCTGAAGAAGTGAGGGCAGCATTTAACCTAGACAAGGTGTAGGAGGAGAATGGGTGAGCAATACAGCCCTTTCAAACATGTTTAGTAGCAATAGATGGTGAAGTAACATAATCCATAAGCGTTGTAACAAATCACTTGAAGGAGACTCTAAAATAAATACAACAGAAATTTTCCTTGCCATCAGATACCATTCTCTCAGCTTCCTTGGACAGAGAAGGAACCAAGGGCAAGGAAAAGAGATGAGTTCCTCCAAGAGACAAGTTACCCAGCCAGCACCTCATGCCGTGTGAAGAATACATCAATGATGGTGATGAAGCAATGTTATATGCACAACGGAATGAAATGTGCTCATGCTGAGGGAATAGGTTATTTGAGTCCCTAAAACGTTTTAATGCGAATCGCGACGTTGGCCAGCGAAAGGAACCCTGCACCAACGACATTAAGCTCCCCAAGGATTACACAGAAAATTACATAGATTTAAGATAATTTGCTTATCTACTTCCCGAGTGGTTCTCAAACGTTTTAGGTTCTTAGACAGGAAGGGGAATGACCTCAACATATTTTAGGTTCCCTGGAGGATTTTCAGAAGCCTTCGTTCCATTACTAATGTAAGGGATGGTAAATGTAAATAAGGTAGATATATCCCGATTCTTCCATAATATTTTCAAATGAGTGTTTTAAGGCTAAGAGCAGCTTCTGCTGAAAAATCGATTCAACCTCTCACTGAGGGTGTTACGTAAGTAACCGAGGAAACCTTGATATATTATAGATGAACCCAGGTTTGAGAGCCACTGGCATACACGAGAAACATCCCCGCATAAACTTTTGCAACAACACAAATCCTGAGAATGATCATTGGCAATTGATACTTCACCCATAATTCACTTTAGCAGGTTAGGTTTTCGGGGAATAGTAAAGGAACCCTTCAACAGAAACCACTGACAGAAGAGGTATTACATAGAGAGAAATGTTGAGAGACTTGCAATAAAAAGCTTGGCCAACGGTGACGCAGCAATGCCGGAAATCATAGCACTCCTTCCCTAAGACACCAACACCACCCCTACCGCCCACCAGCAACATCACCAATGACATATCGATTCACGCATATAGTATGTACACATAAATAGAAGACATTGAGAGAGATGTGTATGCATGTTTATGGAGAGAAGATTGAAAAGAGGTGGGCGCGCAGCGGGCACCGACCACTCCTCTTACCCCAGCAGCGCGGTCTCCTCCGCAGACGCTGAAGTCGGCATCCTTTTGTCCCTAGAAGGAAATTAAGGCAGGCCGATTAGGCATTAAAGCTACATCTTCCGGATAGATCGCCGAGGAGTGGGACACCATTCCTAGTCTTCTACGGGGCAAGGTATGGAACCTTAAGTCGAGGATCAAATCAATCACACGAGGATACGTACTGCAATTCTATTTCCACGTAAACGTCCATGTTTAACAGGGGCGTAACAGTTAACTGATCTCCCGAATGACATACGATTGCGCCCGGCAAGTCGCGAGCGTATGAGGCGATACATAATCAATGGTATGTCCCGGGAGGGTGAACCAGGCGGTATGTTAGATTTATGAAAGCTTCTTGGCAAGTATGAGTCTTGTAAGATCGGAGCGTCTTACTTGGCAACGTTACAAGTTCGCAAATTCGTGGATTTGGGAAAATATTTGGAGACATACGCAAGATCGTTCAGCTTTGCAAAGAATGGCTTTCGGGAAATAGTCCGTGAGTAAGAGATCGACTACGATCGGATTAAACCTTGCAACACTTGCAGCTAATTGCAAATTTGTTCTTAGCTATTAGAAAATTACCGCAAAACATTTGTCAACTTTTTCTCATAAAGTTTCGGAAGTGAAACGCGATGTTTTGTTTACGACAGGAACAGGCGAATGTTTGAAATATAAAGCTGCGTAATGGTTTTATCAGGCAGAATTAAGAGTGCGGTAAAGGATATTGATAAGGAAGATAAGGCACAAGGCCGAGGAAGACTATGAGAGCACGCCTTAGCACTGAGAGGTAGCTTTGCGCTTTATTTCCTCGGTGCATTTGAGTGACGCGAACAGTTTCATGAAAACATAGGTTATTAATTAAGCCGGAACATCTTCATTTTAATAACACTTTGCCATTCTTTACAAAGTGTAACAATCCCTCAGCGATGGGAAACCTATAAACTATATTATCAACTTCTAATGATTACACATCCTTAAATATTTAATTTTTAATACAACACCGTTTAGAAAATTCCATCAACTATGGTTTAATTATAATCAACATTAAAATTGCTAGTTGAATAGAAATACTTTTTAAAGGTTACTTGCTCAAGTTGGAAAATCAGAGAATCGAGCTAAGCCAAGTTATCTTCAGCTTATGACTTATTTTTCCAAGTTTAGTATAATCAAAGTTCTAAATATCAGCCATAGTTAATGTAAAGCTAACTGGTGCTTTAAATTTACTTGCTCAGTTATTACTTGGTAGGTTTATTAACTAATTTGTAAGTTTACAGTTACGAACTCTTTGTTAAACCAATCAATATATCTGTTTGCGATTTTTTAAGTTAATGCATACAGTAGCACATGAATCATTTCTTATGAAATTCCAATCCCTACTATTAACAATTTAACTATATAAAATCATTATATTATTCTAATCTGTAATTTATTATGACACTTACAAAAGGTTAACAAGAAGAATTTTTAATTGAAAAAGGAAACTGAGGACTGACTCAATTAGCATATGAGTTAGGTAAGAAATGAAAAAAGAAAAATCAAGGGGAAGTTTTCACAGAAAATTCACATTTTTCTATTTTAATTCTTCAATGATTACACTATCGCTGAAAATTTCAAACAACAAATTTAGAAATTATTTTACATTCTTTTAAATTCAGTTCATGAAATAATATCCAAGAAAAGGGGACATATCTATGTGATGTTTTCCAAGGAAAATGCTATTTTTAAAAATCTTGATACATAGGAGTGAATGCAAAATTGCCTTCTTGGAGATGTCCAGTGTTTTTATGAACAATTAATTGAGAGAAAACACCAGCATTGAACAATGGGAATTCAAGAAGAAGTATTTCGTGACTAAGAACTGATAATTCAAAGGTTTCAAAGAAAAGATATTCAACAAATTATGCAGATAATTGAAAGATAATTCTTTCAAATGGAAGACTGAGAATAACATAGCTAAAGAAAATCACTGTGCCTAAAGGAATTAATAAGGATTTTTATAAAGAACTGAGAAATATAGAAAAGGAGGCTGGAATTCACTTTGAGTTAATCTCTACCTTTATAATACAACTAATTAATTTATTGATAGTTTGATGGCCATCAATATTAATGAGCAAATATCCAGGGAATTCATCAACACTTTAGGATTTCAGTGAGCACAAACTAAATTCAAATTCATTAAACATTTGAGCATGAGAGAAACACAGATTTGCACTAAAGTTACCACCAGTCAAAATTAAATTAGAATCTAAAGGTTTAAAATCATATCCTGCAGTGGTTCCAATTGACATAATACAGCTGAAATTTTAATAGCCAAATTAAAAGGATCAAACCACATTCTTAAGGTATTTCAAACGTATAAAAAGTTACTTGCGAACAATCGCTGCTTACTAATTAACACACCTACATTACCAACTGAGCTTGAAATCAACAACTTACTTACTGGCGATGCTAAGTATTAATAAGTTAGCTAAACATTATTAACCCTCATTGGGGATTAAAGCATTCCAAACATTCCAAAAAACAAACAACGCAATGAGCAACCAGCTCTTACGACTAAGATGCTACTGCGTGCAGACTTAAGTGCATTCTAACGTGCAGCAACAGCTCAAGTGCATTTACCTTGATATAATGGCAGTGGGTTCTTCTGACTGCTCCACATCGGTATGCAAAATCACAGTGTCGGTACGTCTGGCTGGAGACGTATTGAAGCTAAATGCTTTCTTGACAGAATCTATCACACTAAACTTGTTTTCAGCAACGGTCGTGCTTCTGTATACATCATCAGCTAGTGATCTATAAGACGTTCCTAAACCAGAAGGCATATTTTCTCTTGCCTACAGAGATGCAAAACAAAAGTAAAATGTTTAAAAAAATAAACCAAACTAAGGAAAACTTCATGCTCAGTCAATCATATATGCTGAGAGAGCAATAATTCGATTAAATAAAAAAATCAAAAGTTAAAAAAATCATTCGAAATGCATGCAGTGACATGCTAACAGTAAGTAAGCTTTGTCATTACAGAATTTGAAATTCATGCATAAATGAAGCACAAAATTTTATTGGTATACGATAGAGTTTTGACATCCTAAACTTCTCCTAGCGTTCATGAGCTGTCGAAGAGAAATTACGAAAAAGACACTAACGACAATAGAAGTTAATGTAATATATGTAATCTTTATCACTGTGGAGAGATTTCAAAACATGATAAGCCGTAATTATCCTTAACTTTGCAGTAAGGTATGCAAAGCTAATATATTCAGCCACTCTCAATGTAATAGATGCAAAAAGCTGAGTGCATTGATAAACAATGAAAATATCACCCACCTCTTCTTCAGGAACAAGTTAAAACTCAATAGAAGTATCAACGCCCCAGCACTCGATAGATCGTTCCACGAAAACAGAGGACTCAACACAGACTGATGTAACTAAATTGTTTAGTAACCTTAAGCTCGAAGTCTTGACGGGAATAGCAGCCACCGTCCTTTGATTGGTTGAGTAACCCCACGTGACTGAGAGAGGAAATGATCAATAGATGTCACTAAGAGACGATGTACTTTTCCTTATAAAATTTTCCTTAATCTAAAATTAGAAAGTTATATGTGTATAGATTGAAAAAAGAGCAGCAAAACAGAAATTTAAGTTCTTTCAGATACTAATTACGTCGAAATTTTGTGAAGATAAGATACGCTACTCTATTTGCGAAGTTAGAGGAAAGTGGCGCTGAGAAGCAGTTAAGGGCGGCATTTTGAAAACTTATACTGTATACCAAAGACATGATTTACAGATTCTGTTCATTACGTCGTCCATATAAGTCCTCAATGAAGAGGTGCTTATATTAATGAAACTTTGTATACTTACGCAAAGACTATAGTCACGTTTGTATACCAACAAATTTCGTACTTCATTTACTCTTTATCTACCTGAAACATTAACGTTTTAGTTCCTATAATAAAATTATGACACTAGAAAAATTAATACAGATCCTTTTCACGAAACACTGGGTTTCATTTTCGAGAGACTTCCTTCCAGAAATATGAAAGTTGGTTCGGGATTTGATATTCTTGACTTGGCCTATTTTTTAGCATCGCATTTTCGCTTGAAATTTCCGAAGCTAGCGCGTGTATTAGCGTATCTTCTTTAGGGTATTTACGCAGTTACGCTTAGGTAGTTATCAATTATGTGCTATTATAAATCATGATAATGCAAGCTTCATTCACAGCCTTGAAAATTAAGAAAATTCATCGGAAGTGGGTGTAGCATTTTAACAGCTCCATAAAACAGAAATTTATTAAAGTGATTAGTTATCAGTCGACAAGTTGAATATTTCATACTGCTATTCTGCAGCTTTCTCCGTCGGAGTTCGCCGCGCTGCTGTATGGACGCTGACAGATAACATTGCTACGTACTGCCATCTCGCGCAGACAAACGGAAGTCCTACGTGGTGGCATTGTACGAGGCGCTAAATATGATACTTTATTCGTAGGGTATCATGTGTTGTAAAGATAATTCAATTAAAAATACGCATGTATATGTAATCTTACTTTAAAAGAGGGTAAATTCTGTTCTAAATTTAAAAAGTAGACTTAAAATCATAGATTCTCGAGTAAACATTAAAATCATAGATTCTCGAGTAAACATCGACGTGAATCTCTAACTTTGGTTTGGACTAAACTGTAACAACTTGGCAAATGCTAGATAGAGAGATGCACGACACAAAAAGCGAAAAAATTTCGAATCATGCCTAAAAAATTTAAATGATATATGACGGAAAATTATTCATCTCAACCGGGAAGAAATTTCTATCAGGATTACTCAGGATAATTAAAGGACTGGAATTAAGGAAAGTATAAAGGTAAGTGGACGGATCTGAGGAAACTTCAATAGACATTTAACAATTTGAATTTTTATTACTGTATAACGTAAAGTAGAATTATTTAATTATCAGTGGAAAAAGAATTGGCCAGGAAAGGGCGGTATTTTAAGGACTCGCATCTCCCTGCTATGCTGGCTTATGATTATGAGAGATTTCATCAAATAATGAACATTTCTAAACATAGATTTCGCTATCGAGTCAACGTAAATGAGCCGCACATTTCGTTCCCTACTGACATTTCGCAAACTTCAGCCATACATGGTGATAATGAAGACTTCGATCTAATGAGATTGTACACTACAAGGATTTTATTCCACAAACAAATTAACGAGAAGAACAACTGAAAATTTTTAATCGGGCTATGAAATAAATATTAACTTCCATCCTTCAAGCGGATGCTAGTATTGTGTTAATATTAAAAGAACTTTATAAACTTTTGGATAACTAATAATGACATAAAAAATAACGTTGTTACGTCCTAGCCCAGCCTGAAATACGAGTACACGTACTTTAGTACTACTACTCAGCATCAAGGAGCTCTTTATTAAAGATCGCATGATGCTAAGAGTTGACAGAATGACTCACTCACAACACTAAATACTAAATGAAGTATTACGAAGACTCTGCGTGAAGATGATATTATTAACCGTAAGTAGAAAAAGTTCCACTTCCTGAAATTGTTTGTCTTTTCAGAAGCTTAGAAATGATCAAAAGAATGTCTGGAAAAAATACGACGTGTATTATCAGCTCCGACTCGGTCGTAACTCCGCATAGCGAACGAACTTTTATCAGAAAATCAATAAGAAAATATAATAAAGAGATTTCAAAGACAAAAATAACCACAGTAAAAACGGTATCATTTCTCCGCGAGGAGAAATTGCGCTGGTATTAGAAACGGTGCTTATCTGGTCTTATTATGACTTCATAAAAGACGATAAAATGTGGCAGAGATATAAAAGTCAATGCGATTAATTTCAAGACGCAGCATTCCGAGATTTTGGTCGCGTATTTTTGTCCAAAATATGTTTCATATCGTTACTGTGAGGATAATTAATCTTCGGCACAAACTGGCAGCTGTTTGTGCTTCCTAAAGCACACATAAGAAACAACCACATATAATACCCCTTCCTCTAGCCCCCTTCGTAGAAAATAAATCCTTAAATATCGCGGTCGTTCCTCTGTCTTATGATCGACCAAGAGCAGTTCAATATTGAGAGGAATTTAATTACTGATTCATACTTACTGCAAAGAAACTGAGCTGTACGAGGAAGTTCATATATAGTGTAAAAAATATTATAAATGTAATAAAATTATTAAAGAAATGTTGTAAACTGAACAAATAATTGGACAACGCCTAAACTATGACTGTATATTAGTATCACTATTATTGGCTGCCATTTAGTACAAAGTGTTGATGAATGCCTTCAATATGGGAATTGACACGTAGTATTAATTAATATAATTAATATTGTAGATATTTTATAAATAAATAAATATATATATATATGTATAGGTAATAGAACATGTGTAAAATTGTAATGTAAAATTATACGAATGTAGTCTTATGTATGTGATGATGGCAACGTTGCCACCTGATTTTTGTCTACTTGCAACATATGCAATAATAATATACCAATCGCTCATTTCAAACAGACCCATGGTTTCGGCATCAAATGGAGGGAGTAAAAAGCAAGTAACATACGGTTAAGAGCCAAATAAAGGGGGGGAAAAGCAGTGCAGCCAATATAAGAATGGATCGGTTCATGTATAGCTGCTGGGAAGAGAAAACGAGGAAACAGTGATCGCAAAATAAAGTCAAAGTGGATCATTAAATTCGAGTTATATTAACATCTTCAAAAGCAATACCTCCGTATCTCTTTGTGGTTTTTTTCTGTGATAAAAAAATCAGTTTTTTTCCTCCATAAAACCTTTCCGTCTTTCCTTAAAAATTTCTGACGTAAAGGAAATAACTTTGGTAACTTAAAGAAAGGATACAAAGAATTCATTGATTTCACGCAAGTTATAACCAATCGGTAGATTTTTTATATGGCTTTTAAGCAAAAAATATTCCATAAAACCTTTAATTTCCCTTCAAAGTCTAGAAATGCTATTACTAAAGCGTCAGATTGTACTTTACTCGTGAGAAAATAACATTTTGAGCTCGTATTTTGAGCAGGTCCGGAATTCAATTGATGTGAATGACGAATCACGAAAGTATTAAGTACACATTTAATTCTGATCATGAATAATTTAACGTTTATCTGGTAATCTAGATTAAATTAAAATTACTCTGCATATGAAAAACTTATAATAAAACGAGGGGAGTTTATCGGGTAAACTAGATTCAATTAAAATTACTCCGCAAATTAACCTATGTGAATCCCGTTAAATGGTTACTTAGTTCCATTTTACTAACGACTTTCTTCGAAAGGTTACGCTTGAAGTATTAATTATAAAGAAAAAATGGTCGAAGAAAAATATAGATCTTGGGAAAAAAAGGTGCTTACAATGGAATTTATGAAAACGCTGATATAAAAATTAACGACAACTCAAACGAATAATGACATTCTTGTATAAATGTATAACCTTGTACATGCCTAATCGATATCTATTACAGGTATAAGTTTTTCCAAGGTGCGGAATCGAGGAAAAAAGCAGACGATTATTTATAAGTAGTTGATGGAACTTGAACTCATCTTGTAAGCTGTGAGGCTGACAATATCATTTTAAGGTAAACAGCTATTAGAGATAGAGACATGCGTAAACTACGAGTAACGTAACTCTCATACTGAAGTTCTTTGAGCGAACGGTCACCAACGCATCTCCCAAATGGTCAATTGTAATAACCTGTAGCATTAAAGTAGCTACTAAAAACGGACCCTTTTATGTCCTTCCTCTAACCTTCCCGTTCCCCTCATTCGTTCTGCTACACGAACTTCTAAGTCTCTTGAGATGAATAAAGACAGAAGCATCTTCATCATCGCCGTCCATTAAGCGGAGCGATTTTCTGAAGACCTAGCCTCGGCGTCGAAGCGCTATTCATCCTCCCATCCTTTATACATCCTCTCTCGTCTCTACTTGTCTCCAAAACGGGAAAAAATAACGCGTACAGATTTATTTTCTGAAACTTGCACCGGCTCCGAGATCCGACTCTTTCATTCCGCCACCCATGTTTTTTACGCTCCTCTCTTGTTTCCTTTTAGTCCTCGTTCGGTCCGCTACAGGCGCTACTGTACGAAGGAGGCGGATTCCCATTGTCCTGCCCGTACATGACGACAGAAATATTTCGGTCCGTTCGCGCGGGAGAGCTTAATTGTCTCCGTGTCTCGTACGAGAAAAAGAACGTCAAAAAAGATTGGAGAAAGATATTTACGCGGAAACTCCGTCTCGCCTATTGCTCATTCACAAAAGATTAAAGAGAGCCGGATATAGTGTTGGCTAAAGCTCTTCATATCCTTTAGCTCTCAGTGCCCCCTTGACATTAATTCTTTTCCTCTTTATATCTTAATAAGAAACCACTCCTCTGAGGGCAATGGAGAACTCCCCTCCGGATGTCGCTTTTTTCTCTTTCCCTCAATCTTTCCTTCAATCTCAATTTTCCTCTTTTTTCCTCCCCTTTCACGAAGTCGACTTCGTAGAAATTAAAGCCTATCGTAGCCTCAATCGCGGAGTTACGCTACAGCGCGCAGTATTCGATCCTCTTTCTTCCTGCGTTTACCGCTCAACCCTTTCGGAAGCGCAATGAAAGTACAGAGAGTGATGGGAGTGATGTGTAAAGTAAAGTAAAGGGAGTGATGCAAGATACAGCTCTACGGTGCTATAGAGTAGTGAAAATTCTTTGAGAGAGAAAAAATTTTAAACCCGTCAACCGTTGATGCAAACACGACGATGTGAACGAATATCATCTTAATAACGGTATTAATGTCATCATAAAGGGAGATGAGTGATTTATGACAATGATTGGCCCGAATCCCCGCATCGAATTGGAACTTGTTGAAAGCAATACGGAATAGGGAGTATGAGATTTGCCAAAGGTAAGAAGTTAATCTAAGCTTTCATGAAAGGAACTCATGACGAAAGGTAAATACTGTAACGATAAGGGAATTGGGAAAAGATCGGTTAACTCATTGGCGAGGAGTGTTTTTCTTTATGTATATATGAAACTTGGATCCTAAGAAAGGAAGACATTGAAAGATTTGAGGTCTATGAGATGTGGAGTGGAATAGAAGTGGCTTTGAATGAAAAGATGAAGTCGGGTTGATGGAAAAACGAACGAAAAAGTGCTGGAGAAGGTTTTATTAAAGTAGTAAAGCGACAGCAGAGAAAAAGGGGGGTAAACTACTGCGAGGAAAGGATAGATGAAGCAAGTATTTGAAGAGAGGATGTAATGCAAGGGAAAAGGGAGAGGAGATCATAATAGCAAAATATTTTAGAGAATATAATTTCACACGGAAAAGAAATAGCTCCTTAAATGTCTGAATGGTTTTGTAACTTGAAGATCCCATTTACTTAAGAGTTTAAACAATTCTAGAAGTTAAGAGAGCGATGAATGCAACTCTAATAGTATTACCAGTAGATCTAATTAAGAATTTCATAGTTTTATTATTAAGTCATTTCTAATGATAACACGAAAACAGAGCTGAATCAACTCCAACAGGATGTACTGCAATAACTGCGGAACCAGAGATGAAAATCAACTATGGTAGAGCGAAGCTAACCACGAAGATAAAAAAGTAAATCCCAATGCTAAATAAAAAGACTGGGAACTCGGAATTTATTTGCAATAAAAGATTAGAAGATATACACAATTTAATTCACGAAGTTTCCGATAAAATGATATACTACTAACTTGTAGAAGATAAAAATGGCACGCATAGATCTAGCCTACGCTTTGAATTATCCCATTATACCTTGCTTATATTATGCTATGTTTACATTATAAAATGGAGACATGCGCAGTTTAACTCGACATTTACGAGTATTGTGTTACAAATATGAATGCTTGAGCAATATATAGGAGAAAAATTATACGTGAACTTTTATTTCATAAACATCTGAGAGATATTTCTTCCATTTGGTTGAATGATTTCTTATGAATATAATATCTGATTCTACTTAGTCCTTTTATTAGGAATATAAAATCATAAAGAAATGAAATATTTTCACTGGCAATTGATTTGATGTAGAAATAAAACAAAGAAACAGATGAAAAATTCTCTCACAATTTCAGGCTTAAAAAAATCGGATTATCTCACACTCAATCCGAATATCCATAGGAAATTTTCTGAAAACTATCCACCGGGAAAACATCAAATCCTTCTTAAAATATTATGATAATTCATTCCTGCGACTTTTCCAAAAAGGCGCCATACACCATAATTGTTTCCCAAATGTAATCCATGTTGGTAAATAGACTATGGATGAAAATTGTATTCGTATAGTGTTATGTCCAGATTTCAGCCACATTATCACCAGATCATTAGAAATCGCATGTTCGTCCCAGCCCACTCTTCGAGTTGGATAACATTCCAACAACGGGTCTAAGTGGGGAGAAAGATATAAAGGCCAAAACAAGGACCAGAAAATCATACAGCACGGATAACAAAAACAGGCATCACTAAAACTCGATTGCCTTTACCAGAAAATTCATACAAACGCTCTCAGGCGCCAATATGACAACCACGCCAACGGTTCCACTTTAAGTGACCACCCCATTAAAGACGCTGACCTGGCACTTTAACGGCCTTAAAACCCGAGAGAGGGCCTACTGTATTCGATTCGACCGCGTTTCTCCTTCAAAAAAAGAGTCGCATTGAGAACCTTGCCAAAATCCTCCATCCAATCATCTTCCGCACTCTCTCTTTCAGCATTCTTCGGGGCATTGACAGCGACCACCGTAAACCAAAGCGAAACCAAGAGGAGTAAAGTTGTTTTGGATGGGCATCGTTACTTTCCCCACTCGAAATAATTGAAACTGCCGACTCTTTGGCAACTTTTCCTCGAAAGCAACTTCCCTCTCACTGTGATAAACTCCTCCGTCGAGATGATCTCTCATTTCCTTTCTTTCCGTAACCATGGCTACCGAAATAACTCCCTTCACTATCACGCATCCAGTAGAATTTTTCCTCCTAGCTTCTCTTAAATTTCCTCTATTTTTCCTCCCATGATGCTTTTAAGAGGTGGTTAGACCTGCCACACCGGTTTCCAGCAGCCTTTTCTCTCTCTCCCTCCGCATGCAACCTCCATATCTACCTTCTTCACTTCGCCCGCCGCGAGCGAAATCCCTATCTTCGACGTTTTCTGCCGTACCCGAAAATAAGGCGTCGGCGACAGTGATTAAAGAATGCGTAAAAGGGGAAGCACTTGGAATAGTAAGACATTTCTATTTACGCTTCTTAAAAGTAAGGCTTTCTTTCATAGCCATGCTCTTGTAATCTGTTTCCGCAAGTCAAGATCGCCTCCCCAATACTCCTTTCGTCAGGGGACCTTCCATAGTTCTTGCATCAATTGTATTACATTTTTCACAAGGATGTTAGAAGGAGATATATAGCACGGAAAAGCCGTGCGGCTGAATCCCAAAGGATAAACAGGTGTGAAAAATGTCGACATGACTGGGATTCGAACCCAGGTCTCCCACTTCCCGGGCAGGTATTCTAACCACTGACGCGTTCTGGTAGTTCAGTGGGAGACCTGGGTTCAATTTCCAGTCAGGTCGCAATTTATCACACCAGTTTATTCTTATCACATTTTTGAGATGTACTCCACAAACAACAATGATGCTCCATCAAATATAATGATGAACTATAGTAAATGCGCTTTCTAGACTTCGTCGATAGGTTATGTTACGTATGCACGTATGTAGTACCCGTATGTATGAGCATAAATATGAAACTGTGTAAGAAATTTAACTGTTCTCTGGGTCCATTGTATCAATTGTAATAATGAAAGAAAGCGCCAATTTGATGGATGTGCCATAGGTACCTTACATCAATGCTTCATTGTTATTTGTACTCTTCGCCACGTCTACTTTCGCGATAACTTAGCGGCTCGATAAACCGTACGTTCTCAGTTCAGTGAATATAAAGAACAAAGACAAAAGAAGACATTCTGTGAGATACCATTACGCAACAAATCAAATTTCACCGTTGCTAAACCAGAGATTTGCTATATAGCTTCAGTCTGAATTCAAACCGATGAAGATAGAAACTTCTGAGGAATAAAATATCTGAACATTTTTACTGCGAACCCCATTCATGAACTACAAAATATCCAGCCAATGAAGTTGCATACACAATGCGAAATACGTATTAAGGATGTGCCGTACTCGGGATTTATGTGTAACACCGAGAGCTTACAGGTTCCGCGGTAGCCAGTTACGAAAGGTAAAATCTTAAATTTAGAAGTATATATACCGTAAGTGTCAACAGTCATGCAGATTAGAGAGCGTTTCCTAATATGTTTCTTATCCTCGTAATTATTAGATGGAAAATTATTATAAGTAAACATTCGCTTTAGCAACGGTTTTTCTATGATATTTTAAGCATCGATTCTTGCTTTGTACACAGAAACATTCTTCCGAAACGATAAGGCAGGGGTTCCAAGATTTTTTCCAATGTTTCCATGGGATCACTGACCCTACGGTTGGCGGCATTTGATAGGACCGATGATAACTCGAACTGGATGGCTAACGACGACGGTGACAATCCGTTAGATTTTACACTAACGGTAATTTGCTGAATCGACTATCCGAAGACTCGCTTATCACCACCGGACTCTCGTCCGCTAGTTAAAATGTCAATATTTGGCACACTTTTCCTCTTCTGGTTAGATATCCGTTAGCAGTACAAATATGTTTTCTGCGATCACAATGAACATCCGTTTTATCTGAGAGATAAAAAAAACTTTCTCACTTCCAATACTTTTTCTCCGTACCACACATTTTTAGTTAAATATTTTCATCATATTTTTGTACAATGTCAAATTTAGAATGGGATTCTTGCCTCAGTTTCACCTAATAGAGCTGTGTTTTAAGGCAGTGTTTAATAAATGTGTATTTGATTATATCTTACTGAGGAAACTATAAAATATAATTCCATCAAAATTGGACAGTTCCCGAACTACTTTCATCCAAACAAATCGCTGTATTCCACAAAGTATCATCCTCGACGACTCTTACCGAAAACATTTTTTTGCAGTCTTGGCAATTTTCATAAAACGGGAAACCGGAGACAGAAAAATCTCGGAAACTAATGAAATCACCGCAAAGACGATACGGTAATTTAATCTTAAATTACTGCAAGAGCGTCTGTAGCGGGTATAGCGCTCGCTATGCCATACAGCCCCGAAGACTATACCTCGCGCGTAGCATCGCGTATCCGGCTGCGATTATTTGCCCAATTATCTGCCATCAGCGAAACGAGATCAATATCGCTCCGGGAAGATCGAAAAATTAAGAAGAGCAATCAAGGGAAATGAGGGCTCCTATTCGTATCTGCTAGTTTCGGCGGTAGAAAAATACCGAAAAATGAAACGCCGAGGGTGGAATCGGAAGCTGCAGAGTGGAAAATTGGAGAGGATAATCGTTTCGACGACATCCGATGAGCAAACATTGACAGGAAAGAGAAAAGTGAAGGGGAGGAGGCTTAGAGGGGGAGGACGCGGCGTGGATTTGTCACGAGAGAATATCAAGGTGAAGAGATAATTGGATATTAATCTTGGCCTAGCGTAGACGCTACAGCGGTAGGATGGCAGAGAAAATAACCCGGATGTCAACTACTCGGGAGATAGCATTTCGTCACAACTACGAAGTCAATTCATCTATTCAAGCGCTGGAGTGCTAATTGGAAAACTCGCCGGCAAAATTTTAATTAAAATGTTTTCCGCAAACAGCAACCACAGAATTAAAGTGGCCGGTGCGCGGTGACCTGTAAGGTTTTACAACACGATAAAAAAATTCATAACCTTGCAAAATCAATAAGTATAGATTGTCTTGCTATAACTCAAAATAATAACTACAAAACTATCCAAACTTTGATGGTCAATTATACCGTAAAGCTTCGGCAGCTTGTTATTTTTTTGAGGGAATATATTTCATAAGTTGTAATTTAACAAACTAAATAAACTTACATACACATGCAATTTTTAAATGGTTTGCAATCATTACGCTTGCAAGTATATGTATGTATAAAAATTTAGATGTTTTCTTGTTTATATTTATATTAGTTCCCTGCGAGTGGTCGTATAGCGTAAGACAGGAGATGTGAAAACACCCAACTTCCTAATTAATTGCTTGGTTTGAGCCCCTTTTAGTAACCGGAAGGGAACCAATATCTAAAATTAATCTTGAAAGGCGATATTTGGTGGAACTCCATTTTTAAAATAACATACAAGGATTTGATTTGAACAGTTCCACAAAGGTTTTATTAAGCAAGACCGTGTTTCTACGTATTCACGTCTATATAATATGCGTCTACGTCTACATACTACTAACTATAGTTTCCGAGCCACCTGAGGATGACGTGAATCCGTCGAAACACGGTCTTGCTTAATAAAACCTTTGTGGAACAGCACAAATCAAATCATTGTGTGTTATTTTGAAACCAATATCCGCCTGTACTCGCTACTATCTCGCTGAATCTTACTTAAAAAATTGCGTTCGCTGAGAGCAGGGATCACGATCTTGGGTATTTAATCAAGTAAATCTCAACCCAAAAAAATTCTCGAAGCGTTTGTACTTACACTTGAGGATAAAAAAAGGGTTTTGATGATTTCTTCACAACAAATGATGCTGAAAGGCTGAAAATAACGAAAGATAATAAAACTCAGCAGCTCGTACACATTCCATATCCAATTCACACAATTCTACATCGACCAGAAACTTGGATAGAATCAAATTATTCAGCGGAATACTGCTACGTATTCGAACTAGGTACCACAAACTTTGAACTACGAACCTCGAGCTACGTACCACGAACTTGGAACCATGACTCGCTTGGATGCTGATAAATGGATTCGGAGAGTTCGGAGAATATTTTCACTAATTACATTACTGATACCTCGGAAATAGGACATGATGTTTCCTTCCAAATCGGTGTTCAATTAAAGTATCATGATACTCAGCGGGTTGAGGGTTGCCAGTTGTTGAGGAATGCCAATTTTTTCAAAGGATAAATAATATCCGATTCTACCGGTGCACCGTATCTTTCAAATCAGATTTTATCGCAGCGTTCAGCCGAGAGAAATAGAGAGGAGTAATAAAAAATACAGCGATCGGAATAGAAAAGGCGTTCCAGGATAGAGGCTTTTTGAGTAGAGAGAACATTAAAGAGTCCGATGATACGCAGATGCAGAGCTACATCCAAATTTCAAGAAGGAATCAGAACGGCACGAAATCTAATCACAAATAGCTTTTTTTGCAAAAGGCAGAAATGCGCGAGATCGGATCTCATTTCCAAAATTCCATTTTTCCTTAGAATATCCAGCAGCACGTCGAAGGGGGTTGCATAGGAAATTGTCAATAACAATGGAAGTCACGAGGGGAAAGCATAGAACCTTGGAGATGGTCTCAATAAAACGATTCCATTATTGCTTATCATCCACATAATCCAATTAATTTTTTAAGAGAGACTAACTAGTATTTAAGTTTACATGGAGAGTCGAGCGGCTGAAAACCTAAGGAGAAATAGGAGTGATAAATGTCGACCTGATAAGACTCGAACCCAGATCTCCCATTTTCCAGGCAGGTTTTCTAAATTACCATCCCGACCTTCTTTCCCTCCTTCCTCCCCGACAATTAACCCAACCGCATGCAGTGGACTTTTAAAATTATTTTTCAAAGTTAATGTCTTACTTTGTAACTCACTCACTCACTAGCCCACTTCTCCATTCCCTCCCTTCCTTAATGATAGTTGAGTATAGAAATATAACATAAAAATGTTTACTTTTTATATTTCTGAGAAGAAGCTATCTCAAACAGTTTTATTACATTCATATGTCAATCTAAAATGAGCGAAGAAAAAATAAATATTCGACCTCATTCAAAAACGGGTAACAAAAAGCGTGATTTTAAATCTCAGTTGGGTATCCATGGCAGAGAACATTATATGTTTACAGTTTCAATTTATTTCTCGAGTGGTAAAGTTCATTTTTGTATCAGTCATCGATTGTGAGGAGTTATTTCCTTACGCCATACAGCCTCGTGCGACTTATCGTTAAACATTTAGCCCTGGGCAATCGTTCCATTGCCCCGCCTCACTTCAAGTACTGTATCACTTCTCACTTAAATTTACGCCTTGTAACAATGGATCCTTGGAATGGATCAACTCTTACATGATCGCTCTAAAAGTAGATCTCTAGAAAACCCGCAAAGGTTTTTCGTGATTTCACTGTTCTCTAACGCGGAAAAGGTTTACCCAGGACCAGACAACTAATATATCACCAGCCCCCATTGGCTTTGGACATCTTGATGCCACAATACGAAATACATGGAAAGAAGAAACGGTGAGAATTTTAAACGGAAATTGACTATGTGCGACGCTCGACTGATGTCTTCACAAAAGAAATACCGAAGGATGAAAAACAAACGTGGAACTTAATATTCTACGAAACTTTGAGATGGAATAGAAATTAATACCACTCTATGAAACAATCAAAATATTCTGCTACCTTTATAAATGTGAAAACGAACGATATTCTCTGAAGAGTTTAGTAGAGGAACAGAGAAAAAAGAAAGACGCAGTCACTTACGAACTTATTTCATCGTGGTACTTCCTTCCTTGAAATTCTTTATCATTAAAATTTTCCACTCTTCATTGCAATCGTACCAAATCAAATACCTCTCCCTCTACAGCTAGCATTATTTACAAATATTGAAATTCAACTTAATCTAGTTCTACTGGAATATTTTATCGTGTATGGAATTCTGAACTAAAGTGATGCAATCTCGAATTAAAAGAGATTCGGCGTACATCCGTGAGCTTTAATAAGAATTGCAACCACAAATCGAAATAAGTTACTAAGATGCTCCTAGACAAAGGATGAAAATTGTTAGAGCAAAGGAGGTAAAATTTTAAGTTGTACTTGCTAAATAAATCCAGAGACAAAATTTTCTAGAAGGACGTAGTAGATGTTATACGTTATCCATGATGCAAATGCAGCTCAGACAATGACAGAAAAATAAAGAACTAAATGCCGCAAACATCCGCTTCAAAGATTAATTTTCCAAGGAAATACAGATAGTAGAGATAGAGTAATGGAGCATGCCCAGCCATTCTCTGCTAAGTGAATCGAAGGGTGGAAATGTGGATGAAGATTCTCTTTGGGGTGGAAAAATTCGGATTAATTTGCTACACAAATTATGCTACTCTACAACTATGCTACTTGAATTTTCTTTAGAACTGTCACTCCTGATATAAATATTTTCTGCAGCAAATTAAACATTCAAGACATCATCTAAGAGTTTTCTAATGTGCTTAGTATCGTAATTTATAAAAAAAATTTCCCTAGAAACCCATCCAGCAGAACGAAACAAAATGAATGCAAAATTTAGTTCAGAAAGATAAATACAGAAACCAATCTTTACCAATATATCCGTATTCTCAGTGGAACTCTCTTTCTCTTCTAATGAGAAACCCGACTCCTAAAACAACAATGAGCGCATTTTTATTTTCTCCTCATATTTAAAAATAAAACTCTTTTAATTACTGGATTTTACCTGTTTACTGACCTTACCTGATCGCGAGTGTTCCTTTTGGTTGAGAATCGAGTTTACGCAGAATAATATCACATGCAAATATGAAGGTAACATAGTCATATTATTCCGAAAGAATTGAGGGAACAAAAACGAAAATGATAAATCAAGGAAATTAAGTTCATTCAATGGACAAGCGTGGATTGCTAACTTGACAAAATCTCGAGAGCACTACATACCTGAAATGAATGGCTTTAAGAGACCCTTTCGCTCCATATGATGTACATACTTAAAATGGGTGCTCGGACAAAATCATGAAAAATGTTCCGTGAAATGTTGCCAGCGAAGGAAAACCGCGCTTAAATATAAACAAGCGTTTGAGGAGAGCTGCGAATGTTAGATAATGAACTACGGCCCGCGAACGACGAGAACGAACAAAAGATTTAATTATTAACAATGACACACGACGACCGCTGAAAATAGTAAAAGAGCCATCTTCATGCGAAGCGACGTAACAGAAATTATTTACAAGAAAGGCGATCGAATTCGTTTCTGTTTTCTCCCAGCTAAAAACCCACAAATATCTCCACAATTTAGGCATTGAATAATTTAAAGAAGAAAGTTGTAAATGTACATTCCGCGTACATACATATCCTCCTCTGACAGAATATTTGCTAAAGAAATATAATAAAAAGTGGAAGCAGGCGGCAGAGAAATGCTTCCTCTGATTCTGACGCGAATTGTTTTAATAAAAGAGGACACGCCAAGGTGATCAAAGAGCCTAGCCGATTTCTGTGTTATTTTTCAGGTTTTTACAAAGCTTTGAGCAATTTTTTGGAGGAAATCACTTGCTCCTCCGAGGGAAGATTCTATTTTCGTGTCTCTTTGTAAGGCAGCTAAGCGAAAATTTGAGGGCGGACAAAGGCTTCTTCCAGAGGCTAAAATGTAGAATGATTCTTGTACCACGCTAAAAGATTTGGAAGGGATTTTAAAAATGTTCTGCTGTTCGGTCAACGTTTATTATTAGCGTGAGAATAACATGAGACTAAAGTTATTACCAGCGCAGTTTTCTGTGATTTAAAATTTAAAGGTTTTAATTTTTATTGTAAAAGTTAAAACTTTGAAATCGCACGGTTAATTGCACACAGCATTTAAATAAAAGGAGATGAATGAGTACTATTCAAACAAATATTAAAATCTTCCCCGAGGGAAAAATATGTTGAGGTTGATAATACATCGAAAATAATTACACCTACAATAATTAAAACTCAGGTGTCACAGTTTTAATTAAACTGAAATGGGCATGCACTAAGGAACGTGTCAAGGAACGAATCTTTTAACATGAACACAACATAAGGGTCGAAAATAAATCATATGATGATAATCATTTTGTAAACAGAAAGAAAGAGTCACAAAAGTTTGAGTAAGGAAATAGACGTAACTAATCCTAAAATAACATTATCGTGAAACAAAACACTCCTTCAGTTACATTCTGAATTATTATTGAGACTGCCGTCCTAAGCAAGATAAAATTTTGGGAAATGTGAGCAATCAAACGCAGCGATCGAATATGTACAAATTTACGAAGTTTTCGATTTAGTTTTCGTTTCTTAATGCCGTGTGTTATTCTTGTGTCAATGGAGATAAATCCTTTTTCAACATGAAGTAAGCTTCGGTGTATTTCGTTAGCCTAAAATGAACGAGTTATATTGTTTTCGTTGTTAATTAGATAACGAAACTGAACGTTTTAACTTGTAAAAATTGGCTCATAAGACATTTTTTTCTTTGTGTTTCCGATAATTGGGTACAGGACAGTATCTGCTAAAGTATGTCACTTTATGTGTGAACGTAGTCTGTTGATCCACGCTTGCTTTTTAATCTTGTTCGATTCTAAGTTTCTCTCATTTTCTGGCGTTTGCATCGAAACTCCAATCTCTTTAGTTCTTCCAAAAAGTTCTACAGGTCAAATTGTAGCCTTCAAAGAAAGGATTCGGTAGCTCGGAATCCTAGCTTTGAATGTTACAATTTCCCTTCATTGAGTGGACTACAAACTGATAGCACCAGCACGTGCTTGGGTTCTGTCAAACAGGGCGAAAATTCACAAAGAAAATGGCGTGAGATGGAAGCTTCCTCGACGGACTGGTGATATTTGAAAGAAGAAAAATAGTACTCTCTTACCTGTTCGGGTCAATTTTACAAGGGTTTGTGTCGAAGAATTTATTCATCAATGGCATGCTTCGTCGAAGAAGCTGAATGTGAGTTTTTGGACGAACATCTTGTATAATGCAAAATATCTCTCTAGAACAAAATCATTATGCCGTTAATAATAGAATGGAATACGTCTTTATTCAGGGGGGGGATTGAGACTTAAAAGTCTCCTCTTACATCTTAAGAAGGTTAAGAGAAAATGTGTACAGTGAAATTTATTTCGAAAACGGAGTTCGGGTATCTGGGATTGGGGCCATTACTTCAGCCATCGGTTCCTGATACTCATAGAAACTAATTTGAATCGCCCCACGGGAAATATTTCCAATTAATGGTAATTTTGTCCCTTTAGCCGATAGTTCTTGAGACTTTGAATGAGACGACCTCGCATAACATCCTCTCTCTATTGGAAAATAAACTTAAAATCACAATTATCATACCATTGAAGTACAGGTGAATATTTATGAACTAATTTATACCCTAATTTGATGCCCCAAATCACAAGTTGAAGTGTTCCCGCATAAAGTCTTTGAACGCCATGGTCTTGGAAAAGTTGGTCTCAGATTTTTATTTAAAGTTCAAATTTGCTCATTCAGCAAACTTTAAATTGGTAAAGTTAGAAAAACAATATATTAAACGACAAAGCCCTATATCACCGTGAATTACAATCCCTTATTGTATTATCCTTTATTATAACTTTTACTTCCATGGAAAACACCCAAAGAAAATTCAACAAAGATTACCTAACCATTACAAATGGCAACTCAAGGTATTTTTGGGAGTGTTGTTTGCACTCAGTTGGATCCTAACCAACCTGCTTGTATACACAAGAGTACAATACAGCTAACCACGAAGAAGAAATTTCTTACGAGTATTTGGTGAAGTTTCTGAAGCCTCGGGATAAAACTTATAACTTTCATGCAACATGTGAATAAGTTTGACAAGAGCTACACCAAGGACGTTATAGGCAAAAAGCAAGGCCTATCATATTGTCGTGAAATACCTCTATAAGAGCTTCCCGTCTCTCAAACTACGAACAAACACGTCTCCTCCAGTTGCTGACTTGATTCATAAAGTGCTAACGTAAATACATGGGTCTTCTATCTCTCGAAAAGATCGTGTGTCCTGGAATTCTCTATATAACCCTTCTTTATACTCCTTGATAAGCACTCCCTTACTTGATCCGACAACTCTTGTCTTACCTTTGATTTATTTCACTAGCAATCCATTCAATCCCGAATATCTGACCCAACCAATAACTAAGCTTCCATTTCATCTCTCAAATAAAGCCCTTTCCCCTCCAACCACCTCCATCGCTTCGTCATTGTTACTCCGCCACATTTTCAAGATGATACTGCGGGCATAAAATTTGTTTACAATGGAAAATATTTACAAATCCACTTTGGAAATGGAAATCACGTCATACGGAGTCATACGAAATGTAGTCGAGAAGTCTTTGTGCTAGTTATATGCTAATACAGTGGTGTCTTGATTAATGACGGTAATCCGTTCCAAGATTGTCGTTGTTAACCAAAACCGTCGTTATCCGAGGCCCGATTTCCCTCAACCATAACGCATTTAAAATATGCAGATAAAACTCATTTGTCGTTAAAATATGGTAAATACAATTTATTTGATTATATTCACAACAAAAGATTATCATTAATTATATTAATAGCATTAAAAGCCGTTTTTATCGTCAATCTTCCCCAGAAGGCGTCGTAAACCAAGCCTGTGTCGTTACTCAAGACATTTTGATCACAGTCACTCGTCGTTAATCAAGTACGTCGTTAACTAAGGCTGTCGTTAACGAAAGTACCACTGTACTGTTCGCAGCTACAACAGCGGTATCTTCCAGCTAGTAGTTATCGGATTTATTAAGAGAATAGTCGGCAGAAGCGAAGAAATAATCCGCGAGTGTACTTTGCGTTACTTAGGCCTCACCTTGAGTTTACATGTAGAGTATAGGACCCTGCCGACGTGAGTTATATTCAGGGATTAGAGAAGGTACAAGGAAAGGCGATACCATTCGTAAATGATTATTAGACAAATCACTGAGCGTTACTCAGATGCTTTAGGATAGAGGATGGGAATCCCTAGAAGATAGAAGATTCAAACAAAAGTTTAATGAACTTAATAAGATCAAATAATTTAAGAGAAACTAGATTCTTAGAAGATGTAGCTGGTATTATGCGTCCGCTTTATTTCATAGACCGCTCTGATGATGCGAGAAAAATCAGATAAACAGATGCTAGAACTAGTCGTTACAAAAATTCATTTCTTCCGCGAACGATACGCGAACGTAATCGATTATATAGGAAAGTGGAGTCATGGTGCAGGTTCCTCCTGCCATATGCCGAAAGGTGACTTGCAGGCCATCATCGGACCTGAAGATGGCTGGAAGGACGAAACAGGTCGGTTAATAAATCGTGTGAAAAATACGAAGTCCATTGTTTCTCATTCATACAATAATTCCAATATTTAGGTACTCCTGTACGTCTAATATGGGTCTAATATTACGTATATTATTATTATTAGGTGCGTATAGACCGTTTGGATCACGCAAAGCATTCCGACTCATTTTTTACTGTTCTTTCTGACCTTCCAAACTTCTCTCATTCTTTCCCCGTGGATTCTTTTCCTTTCTTCCGTCCACTTTGTCCCTGGTTTCTTTGAGATTTCATTCTCTGATGTCACGTTCCACTTGTCTACCTTGTTTCTGTACGTGTATCTATCTTCAATTTCTGTTGAGTCTATTCGCGCCCTTTCTAGATCACTTCTAACTTGTACCATCCATGGTTATATATTATTATTTGTTAGTTAAATGGAAGAGGAGACTTTACTGTCTCAATTCCGTCCAAAATAAAGACGTGGTTTATTTATTATTTGGCTGACATATCAAAACATTTTTTATATGTATTAACTTTCTTCTGTTTGAAATGTAATAATTATGGAAAAAATAAAACATCACCTCAAGGCATTCATTAAAAAACAGTTCTTTACAAAAGTCAAACGCTACTTTTTTTCATAGAATCAAAAAAATCAATGTGTCATCATCAGGTCCGATTTAGAGGAAACCTTTGGAAAGTTGACTTTTCCTTAATTAAACGGAAATTCATTAAATTTAGTGCAGTAAATAAATTTTTGATGAATATTTTTCAGCCTTCCCCGACTGAGTTAACGTTCAATAATTCATTTAGTGAACAAACATTCAGAGGAGAAGAGGAAAAATATTCTGGGAAGAGTCCGACGCATCGGAAGAAAGGAAGACAAAACATCAGCTATGCATGCGCGGTCGGGTGCATTCGTTACGAAACGACTTCCCTATCACGCGAGATTTCAAAGGGAGAAAGCGCCCGGACACATTTATGTGGCAAAAGTAAAAAGGATAACATCGCTAGAATTCGAGCCGATAGTCGCCGAGACGCCCGACAAGAGTATTCTGGCACTATCTCCCTGGTGTGAGGGAAATATGAATTATTCAAAGGCCGATAAATCATTTAACTCTCCAATATTTGCTCGATGGCGTCGGGCACGTTTAATTAAAAGGGACGATAAAATAGGAATTTCAGATCTCGCAGTATATGCCTCATAAATTCCGGCTAGAAAATGGCGCTGGTGAGATACATTTCGCTTCAAAGAAAGAACTCCCATTCGAGGTCGCGTTGCATGCATCGCTTACCGGTTAAGCTCGATGCAGATGGCATTACTCAAACTTAGGTCATATAAATCAACCTTTGCTCTTCCATGAGGAGGAAGATTACGAACCGGAGGTACAAAACTTCGGTTCGGTAGACCGTGTCACACTTTTCCCACTTATCAACGTAATTTGTTCCTCCAAATTCAATATGAGATCGCTCATTCGAATAAATGTTTGGAATCACCGTGATAGTACTATCCGTTACCTCATTTCTAATCTAATAAACCGAATTTATGAGAGAAAAATATCGAAAGACTTCCAGGTGGTAAATGGATGATGTGGCGTAGAATGGAAATAGTTGGGTCAATAGAAAAACAAACATAAAAGATATTAGAGATGGTTGGGAAATAGAGGGTTTTAATTGAAGTAATTAAACAGCGGCAGAGAAAATGCGTGGGCCAAATACTGAAAGGAGAGGGATTGCTAGAGAAAGTAATTTAGAGAATGGAAGGAAAAAGACAAAGGGAAAAGATTTTGGATGATAAAATGGGAGAGATAAGTTACCTCGAAATAAAATAAAAGGCATTGAATAGGGAGATGAACGTAAGGCACATGAACCTACCGAATGATAGAACTCTAATGAAAACTCTCAAATTCTATTGCCTGTGACACAAGGAGACTCTGTAATCTGTAATGGTATTTTGTTTCGTCTAATACAAAGAAAAATATTAAAATAAAAAATTTATTTTCATTCTGTAGGCGGTTCTCATGGAGCGGCAGATTGACGCAAAAATTAGATTTTTTGGGTGTTCCTTTGTCATTGCACCATTCGCTATCGAACTAAATCTTCCAAAAAACGAAGAGAAGAAATCAAAAAGCAGATTATTCAAAGAAAATCTCGATCCATTGCGATCAAATTTGAATATATAATAAGAAAACGGTTTCAAGTAATTTGAAAAAAAAAAACGGTTAAAACTGAACTTAAAAGTTAAAACTACAAGTTCGCAGAATATGGTTGAATAATCTGTATATCTGCTGTATATATCATAAATTGCGGAAAATCACAAGTTTTGGTTCCGAACGAGCAATAATTCTGGTCCGTCGGCCTAAACGCTTTGACTAGCCACATTGGAATCAGCGGAATGAATACATCAGTACGTTTCAAATGAGTCTCGACTTGCCACTAGAGTTACCAGGATGTTCGTAAGACTCATTACGTAGCATAATTAAACAACGGCGGAAACGGGGGACGACTTAGGAAGTAAAACTTACATTCGGAAGATCCGTTTCCGCCACCACCAAGCTCTCCAGCGACGAGTTAAACTTTCACGCATGCCCATGTCTCTTCAGTTTGTGCAACTTATGACTTCAAAGGGTCACTGCGGTCTTATGATTTCAAATGATTCATTTTCCTTGTTGTCGACCGGAAAACGATCCCTGTGCTTCTAAGTGCCTACTTAATCCTGATGGCAACTAATTTCTCACTGTTATCTTCTTTTATAAAGCGGATGTAGAAGTTGATAATAAGAGAATTTACCAACCCAGACTTCCTCTTTCCTCTAGACATAACGACAGAGCAACTACGTATCTTAATTCGGATTCCGCAAGGGTATTTAGAGTACACAATTACAGCTTATTCCAGCTTATATGGAAATGGGATGTATAGCTGTAATCTCCTCCACATCTTGTCTACAAGACATCAGCGAGGTAAGATTAAATTGATACTTGGGAACTTGGTTGAAACTTTATCTAATATAAAAGAATCAACGGAATAATTATAGTTCTCATCCAATTTACAAATTCGTCGAGCGAGCTGGAATACTATTGCTCATTTTCATGAGTTAGATATTTGTCAGAGTATAGATAGTACTATTTCATCTTTTAGAAGCAGATGTATTTCTATGGATAGATATTTTTATATTCTATGGATAAATATTATTTCAATATTTTTTTCAAATAAGTATTAACCTCAGGAGTATTCCCTCAGGAGGAATATGACGTATTCTGGGACACTTAATTCATATCGTAGATAGGGTTAAATACTTCCCGAAGACATTGGTGAATTTCGATCAATTAGTAACCATAAGATTTTCAAAATTAAGTTAATATTTTTCCTCCTCTTTACTCGTATAATGTTTTCGTTAAAACGTAATACATACCTACATATTAGCGCGTAATTCAAATCTCTTAAATTTGACAATATCCTCTACCACAGTGATAGCCTTACTTATCCTTCCATATGTTGCACAGTTGCATGAATTCATCATTTTTTATCTCGCTGTGACCAGACCGTCTGCATTCAAACCTGCCACCAATCAAAAAATTCTATCAATTCAAAAATCGCTCCAGCTGCAAGCTAAGCTGTTGGTATAGAAACCAATGGAGAGAAATATTCTTATGGATTCATATATTTACCATGTTAACTACCTACCGGTTCAAGACTAAGTTTATTATCATTTGATACGTTTGATTTAAAGATCATTCTCATACTTCAATAAGTAATCAACTAATATTCGAAATCAATACCATCCACAAAAGATTATCTTTGAGGAAAATACATAAAAGATGTAGTTATTTCCTTTGCCATTCCTCCAATTCCCTACTCGAATGCTCTCTCATAATATAAAAGGATATTGCTTGATTTATTTCAGTTAACAATAAAAGAACGATAGAGCTACGAACTGGTGACCCTAAGGTTTCGACAAATTCAGCGGAAAGATATTACACTCTTTTCAATGTATCAAAGAGTTCCTGACCTTCAATAATTCCATTTCATTTAGCAAAATATGAAAGAAGCACAAATTTAATTTTGCTTACCCAGGCACTATCTCTGACGTTCCGACGGCGTTGGCTAAAATGCCGAAGACTTTTCCTATTGATCAAAGGGGCTTTCGCGGTAGTTGTGCATTTGAGGGGAGCTTTTTGTCTCGGGGCGACAAATGAAACACGTTCTCCCTTACAAATATCCTCGCATTTGGCGGAAATTTGAATGCTTCCTGGAGTTAAAACGCAAAAAAATTAATGTGGCCAAGGAATTTGTTTTTCGGAAATAAATGCGTTTGTTTTACATCAACTCCGTACTGTTTTCCCTCGCAGAATGTTATTTTAATGCCAAAGGGCGGTGGGAAAATAGAATATAAAAATGATGAGTATCTGTACCTTTCACAAGATTCAATTTGAAAGGTTCGACCTCGAGAAGTTTTTGCTATTTTTTGGTTTCTGTATTTTTTTCGTTTCTGAAGTATGAGGCATAGGATTTACATTTAAAATAAAACTTTTTCTTTCTGCCTGAATTGATTTCAAATTGCTTTTGAATAAATTCCTCTGTATTTGAAGAAATATGATTTGATTTTCGTTTTTCATTGGCTTATATGATTGATAATACACCGGTTGAAAACCTTCGTAAGAGATGTTTAATTTAGAAAGTCTCTTACCTACAAGTGACTGAAAAAATATGTTTCTAACATATTAAGCTAATCGTAGTGATAACGATAAATTAGATATGTATTTGTAATATAGAATAAACGGACTTGGCTGATGATTTCCGCCAAATAATAGTGTGTTCCTATAATTACGGTGTTATTTTACATTATCGACAACGATTAAGGAAGCTCCTACATTTATATGACTTGCAATTAAAAGGTTTGAAGATTGCAAGGCAGAGAGAGCAGCAAAAATCAACATATCAAACCTCAAAACATCGGAAAATAAGTACAATTGAAAATGAATTACTTAAAACAACTACATAAGGAAAAAAGTCATTAATTGTGCATTAAGATTTCTCCCTTTTGAAGCCGTGTATAAACTATTACGTTCAAAGTAACAAAAAATCGACGAATAGATGAAGAAAAGGTTCACAGATCTCCCAATGAATGAATGCCATCATTTTTCAATTAATCGACTTATCAAGGCAATGGAGAGAGACTCAGAGAATGTGCAATTTCCCAGTGTCTTTCCGTCATGGATTTCCATAATATTTCGCCTGATTCTGTGAAGTATATCAAGGCAATACATGATTTTTTACATGAAAAATTCTTTAGACCCACAGCTGAAGTTATCTATTGGTGGATAGTCTTTTTTAAACATAGATGACAAATGCGATAACTTCCAAGAAACAATAAAAACGAAAGGAAAAGAATTTTCCCAAGAAATCACGGAGCTAAACGTATACAACCGTAAAAACATTATAGATGAAAACATGATTAAACATAATGATTAAATAGTATTTTATTTATATTCAGAATTTTAAGAAGCCAAAAGTCAACGGAATTATAAACTTTGAAGACTGCAATTTAGCTTAGAAAAAAAAGTTCATTTGATTCTAAAGAAACAATTCATGATTAAATGTACAGTTTTATTATCACCATATTTTTGTGATATTGTGTTTATCGTGTCTACTCTAGTTTAAAGAAAGAGAGGCAACAGATTTCACGCAATTGTAAAAGTCGCCGTAAGCTCTACCGTAATACATCCAATCTATCCTCTACATTCTTACGCAGAATGAATAACCTACCTCAAAAAAATTAGCGGATCAAGTTATAGACACAGATCATATATTCTCCAAAATCAAGTTAAGTAATCTTTGCAAGCAAAAACAAGCTCTGTAACGAGTTCGGCTAATTGCAAGAATCGCGAAGTACAGTCGTAACCCATCGTAATTCCCCAAGGCCATTCATTTTCCTTCGGAATTACGCCGTTCAGTCCCCATTCTATTCCAGCGTGCTCCTTGATCCTCGAGATAAAGTGCGTGGAAACGAAACAATGGAATGAGCATCTGCGCAGAGTGTGTTGGTGACGGAGATGGGACGAGGAAAAAGAGAGAAACAAACTTCGCGGGTCACCGCGGGAAGTCAACTAACATCACGTTTCGCGCCAAAGGTCATGCGCGCGGATAATGAAGCCTTGGTCTGCGCCACGTCCACAGCGTCAGACATACACGTGGAGGAGTGATAAAGAGGGTCTTGTTCAGACAAAAAATCGATGGACTATGTACTCGCCAAAAGTCCCCTCTCACCGGTAGTGGGAACAAAGATTCAAAATGAGCAGAAAGGAGAGAAGTAAATCCATCGGTAATACAGGTGGTTGGTTGATTCTGAAGGTGACCCAGAGAAATCTTACTCGCGACGTAATTACAGAGGTTATCCACACACTTTTCACTACCTCACTAGTCACTTTTCAGACTACCTCACAAGTCCTACCCATTCAGTGTCTTCAAAACACAGACATCAATAAGTTCAAAACGCATGAAGGAGAGGGAAATGAAAGCAGTTGAACCGGAGCCGTTGAATGATACACCGAAACATTCTAATAACAATTCTAATGCAAACATGGCGGATACATATAAATGCATGAAAACACGGCGAATTTATCGCGAAATTCGGAGATACCATTGGTTACAAAAATACATAATCGCACACCTGGTGGCAGTGGCTTTCAGAAAATTAATGAAAACAGATTACGATTCATATAATATAAATGAAAGTGTCGAACTTTGAGTCTTCGATTTACTCGTCGCCGTCGGGGAAGAGGGAATCGAGCTAGCTTTCGATCTGCGAAGTCAGGTGCTTCACATTAACTGTTCCCTCATTTTTAATATATTCGACATATTCGATTCAAGAGACATTCGCTACTAGGAACTTGATGGCTTGGATATAATGAAATAACTAAGTGAAATTTCAACACATACTATCTCTTGCTACCATATCTTAGAAAAAAATCCGCGACCAGGAGCCTAAAGAATTCATGCAAAGGGAAGAAGTGTATTAAAACATCAATCAAATATCGATCTCTCATATGCAAAAATAATGTATCTACCAAACCAGCCTCGAATTTGCGGCAGTTTTCCATCAACCTGATGATGGCCCAAGGGGTCGGAACCACAGCCGTAGAATAAAAACTATGGTAAAGGTAACATTCCGTTTTCCATTTTTCTTCATAATGCAATAAATTAAAATGAAAAGTACTCTTTAAATACTCTTTGGATTTAATGAACGAAATTAATCCTTTTAATGAGCCATAACGTTAACTCAAAAGTAATTAAAAATATGATTGAAAATTTATTTCCCAGGTGGTTCTTTGAGAAATAGCGCGTTAATTAATTAAATTCGCTCAAAATTTAGTGCACCGCAAGCCAAAAGTAATATTTCGGTCCGAAATATTATTTCATCACAAAATTTCATGTCTGTGTTAGTGAATGTTGACCTTTGCATGGGAAACAGGGGTTATGACTTTTCTCTTCACGTACAACCCACACATAAGGTACATCTGCTATTTACTGATGGTATCAAGAGGAAAAAATCATAGAATGAATTCAAAGTAACTATCAATAAAAAGGTTTTATCAAGTTATCCCTGAAATCACATTTCATTAAACAGGTATACGAGCGCAGGAATTTAATCAAGGTCTCCCCCTGGAGTCGACGACCCGACTATCTTCCGTCTGAACCCCATCCTATCTAAACGTTCCCTTTAATTCAGCGCACATTCTCCTCAATTTCCCAATCAAAGCGAATCTCGAGACGAAGAGTGCGCTCCCGCGGAAGGAGCCGGCGAAAAAACGACTAAATCCGCGCCAACTTTTTCCCGCGGATTGAAACAAACGCGTAACCGCGACCGAATAATTTCTCCTCTATACTCGACCGAAGTTTATTGACCCGGTCTGAATTAAAAATTAACGAGGGGAAAACGGGCAAAAAGACCGATGGATCCATCCGATTCCTGCCTCATCCTCCGTACATTTTTCCCTAGCTTTCCGACCGACTCAAAAAAAAGATGAGTTTTCCCGATATTTCTGCGCGGTTTGCTGGAAATGATTCTGGGAAACGAGGTGGTTTTTTTAACCCGCTCTTTTATCTCGAGCTCTTTATTGTGGAGAAGTACGCTACATCCGTGGAATTTTTCGGGGGCCGCGCGGTGCCGGCCGTAGGGATTTATACCCTCGGACTCTTCGGCGACTTCCCGCAAATAATCGACCCGTGTGTAGGCGAAGGAGAGAGAGGAAGGAAAGTCGAGACCGGTCGGTAAAGGAGATGGGAGATCGATAGAGTGGTCTGCCCGCCGCGAGTGCCCCGAACCCAAAGGAAGGAGAAGGAGTTTTTTTTCTCCTTCACGGATGGAAGTAACAAGGAGACCCCTGGCAATCACGTACGTTGATTAAAGCTCTGCTCTTATCTCCGGCCAACCTGAGACGCAGTCGTGTGCTACTTGTTGGTATTGATTGGAAATGCAGGAACTTAAGCCGCCCGAGGCATACGACGTATTGCTGCTGGAGATTTTCATCGATCGGATTCCAGGAATGCATTTCGAATGACATTCCAGGTCGAAATATTTTGGCTTCCCTGCCTCCACGTTTACTTTATGTAATTTTCCTCGTAGATTGAGATCTTTCAGAGATGCTTTTCAGAAAGGGTTTAAAACGCTGCATTAATTTGGCGATTCATAACGGTTTGAGCGTGTTAAGGGCATATGCGGCCGATCTTGGACATAGACCATAGGGTCACACAATTTATACGGTCCCAAGTATCAATATCAAGAGCATAGATAAGCTAGCTAACGACGAACGCCAAAACACAAGTTGTAAGAGATACTTTAATGCAGTGTTTCCCAACCTGCATGGTCTTAAGTCCCACTTTCCGTATCCTCAAAATAACCAAGTCCCAGCAATGTGCAATAAATTCGCAAAAAAACGAATAAAATAAAACAATTTCAACCTCTTTGAATCCTACCATACAGGTTCGGAAGTCCTAAAAGTGGGACGCATCCCACCTTATTGGGAGACATCGCTTTAATCTATACTGCACCAAAAATTGGACCAACGAATGAATGAATAGGTTTCGTGACTTGGCCTCATATTCAGGTGTCATGGAGTAAATCATCAAGTGAATGCTGTCCAAGGCAATGATACGTGATCGAGTGATTGAAATGACAGTTCGTTAATTAAAGCAAATTAATTCCGCTCCGCGTTATCCCAAGAATTTTCTATACCGACCTTCTTGATCATCAAAAGGAATAATATTGCCTAGTTTTAATAGTGAACATTCAACTTACACTAAATAATTTCAACACATTAATGTTTTAATTTGATTAACATTGAATGTTTCAGAACGTTTAATTTGTTTTTGTAGAAGTAAAAAGGTGAAAAAAACGTTAAATATAAGCTAAATGCTTGGGCTTCAAGGGAAATTTTTACCTTTAAATACTTTAAGGCGGACTCTGTATGTGCGCACTATGTCTTAGCGCTCAGTTTTTCTTGCCGGTTATGGATTTCATCTTGGAGGTATTTAAGCCTCCTAGGAGAATTCGACGATTAAAATCTTTGGTTTATGTAATAGATTACATTTATTTTAAATTCCGCCAAAAAGATGTGGTTCGCCTTGAATTTCGATTCGTTTCGTGAGAGTCTTTGGGAAGAAAAGTGAAAAACTAACACGAAATGATACTTGCCAAGCATTTTCTAAAATTTATCCCAATGCAGGTAAAGGCGGGGTAATCCTTCTTTATACCTTTACAATTAACATATCTTCTCAACTTTCCGTCGGAACATGATGTGCATCGTACACATGTCGCAATGTAGAGACCCCATTCACGGGCACGTTACGACACTCCTTGGATATCGCAGGTATTAAGCCTAATCCATTCAAAGGAACTTTAGTCACGCTATTCTGTGGAATAGAGCAAAAATTTTCGTAACCAAAAGTAGTTTTCTCAGCAAACCTAATAGTCTGATTTCTGAGTCTAAGAGCATTCAATCATATACACTTCAAAAATATCAAAACCATGCCGAAGACGATACGAATCCAATCTCATCCTTTTCGGCAGCAATCGATACGTAGACCACTCCGAATAATCCGCAACGGTCGACCTATGATTAAGACCTCGCGTGCAACTTCATAATAAGACGAGACGAAAATATTACCGGGTCGGCAACGGCGGGGACGGAATGCAAAAAGCCTAACGATTTAAACAAATGGCAGCGGAAAACCGGATGGGTGACCCTTCCACTCGGGAGAGGTAGGGAAAATATTCAACCCAAACCACCATCTTGAAGTTTCAAGGACAAACTTGCGCTGAGGGCACTCTACTTCGCCAGGCCGCAGAATGTATGTACGAGCTGGGTTGAGGATGCTACACCGAGGAGCGCTGCACCTCTTCCAAATCGCCATGCATAAAATCCAGGAACTGGCTGTAACGTAAGAGAGATACTCGGGATATTACGGCGCAGAAACATAACTCGTCCGACCGTGAGCGCTTTCCCATGCATTCTAATTGAAAACATCGACCTAGCACTTTTAAGTTAGAGCTGCAGATTTAATATTCAGCACCCATCGATGTATTAATGGCAAAGTGAATTTAGATATTCCTTGACTTCTTGGTGGCTATTTCATGACGAAATCTGTCTCGCCTTTTGCGTACTTAATGATATATCCGAGTTGTAAAGTGTTTTAGAACACGCTGATACGATATTCATCTAAAATAATAGTTTTTCAAACTTAAACCACCAGCGCGCCGCATCAGCCCCTGTGAAGCCCTCACGGGTCGTATATAATGAAATTTGCCGTTCTTTTAAATAAAATGGGGTTTTTGAAATCGTTAGTTTAATTGGCCCATTAAAATAATATTTTAAATGAATTATATGATTTTAATTTCAGGGAAATTTTCGACTAAAAGTGTTGCTTTACACTCGACTGACTAATTATTAACGTAGAAATAGCATGAATCTTGCGGGAAGGAATTGGTTATTGGGCCGCACGGATTTGGGTAAAGAGCCGTATGCGGTCTATAAGCCGCGGGTTGGACCGCCACTGTTCTGAAACTTTATATTCCACAGTAGGGTCTCTGTCTTTAACCTTCAGTTGAGATGATCTTTCCCCACTAACCCAAATCTTTTCGTGCTATTGCAGTATTCTTTCAACGAATTATAAAAATTAAATTTTACTCATGTAAAAAAATTGAAGTTAGGCGGAAGAGGCCGACAGGACTAGGAATAAGCTCACCTTAATAAAAATTCCACTCACTCCCTCTCTCTTCAACTTACTTAATCTTCCCAAGTCCGAATTTTAGGCCACGGTCTCTGCGTAATTCAACCATGGCTCGTACAAATGGCTGTTCAAAATTATAGGTACAGGAAAATAACAAAATATTTCAGATTATCCTTTCCAATGATTTCCTTTCCAACAAATTTTGTGTCAAAATTTTAACACAATGGAATTAGTTATTTTTAACGAAACATAAGTAGGTTATCCCATTCCAAGACAGTTTGCTGCTCCGAGCAGAACGGACATTTATAGAGGTAACGTTAGGTGCTTACACTTGGAACGGCAGACAAATCTCGAGAAGACACAGAAGATTCCATTGTAAAATCTGCGCTCCAGGACAGGAATTTCCTTTATCTTCGCTTCTCTTCAAAATGTAAACACGCTTCGGAGAAAACGGTATTCCATTATACGGTCAATATTTTTATACGAGAGTCAGAGCAGGGGTACATGTATTCTAGCAGAGCTTAAAAAAACAAAACACGCGAAAGAATGGTTTCGTAAGCAAGAGAGTTGGCGCCAAGGAGATTACAAGTGATTCCGAGTGCAGTTTATTTTGGGGCGCGCTGCTTTAAATGCATTAGAATGTCCCCGGTTGGGGGCGGGCGGGAGAAGACAGCGGGAATTCCTTTCGAAGAACGCGGAAAATTTCGGAGACAGCATGTTTAAACGCTCGGGAACTAAATTTACGTCGCTCGTCGAGCGTCTGATGCTCGCCATCTTCGGAACTTTCTCTTTTAATTCCCTCCACGCAATCCAAACAATGCGATCTCGTAGCCGATGTGAGCAATTACGAGGACAAAACGCCGTAATAAGGTCTACAGTCATGTCGAAAGGGTGATTACTATTACTCTCTTTTTCAAGCTGCTTGTACAACAGCAACTAAAGAAAGATTTACCGTTTTTGCGAAACCTTTAAAAATTATCGTTCTATTAATTTATTGCGGGTTATTGATACAGCAACAGATAGAGATTTTCTAAACAAATTCTCCTGGATTATGAGAACTAGAAATGCTGAAATTAAATCCTAAAATTGTTTGGCAAAGGTGACATCGATATTCAGTAACCAAATTACTTCGTTCTTCTTGTTCGACCGAGGACATTGATGCATTCCCTGCCACATGACGAGAGGCGATGGATGGTATTTGTTGGTATGGTATTATTGTAAAATAGCATAGAATTCGTCTGTCATATCACAGATGGAAGTAAATGATAGCACCTGAGGGAGTGTATAATGTAAACATACAAAACAAGAGAAACAATGCGTCAAGGATATCGTTTTCTTTTCGTTAGGTTACTACGGTATCGGTGATTTTTAAATTAATTTTAAAGTTTTCAAGCATCTTTGCTGCAAAACAACCTCAGGGCTGACAACCTAGAAGAAGAAGAAGACTATCTTTAAAGCAATTTGACAAGAAATCATGAAAAAGTTACCAAAGACATCCTGTATACAAGTCAGCGTGGAAATAGTTTCTCCGTAAGGAAGATACTACTGCGGAATCAAGACATCAATAACGATGACCATTACAGGTAATTTCAATCAGAAAAACCAGTCCTTCTGTTCAAGAGGAAGACGAAGACGACAAAAAATTCGATTCCTTCCCAAGAAATTGTTCCGTTTCATCGATCCTGGGAAGGCTCATTTTCTCAGACATCCGAGTACACACGTCTAATTACAGAAATGGAATTCTTGAAGAGCATTTATTCCTAACAAGATGTGTGTCAACATCATTTGAGCTCATACCCGAGGGGATGCGAATGAGAAAAAGGCGACAACCCCTTCTAGTCGTCGGAGTTTTAAACGGGCGAATGGGAAAGAAAAGCTTCGAAGTAAAGGGGTTAAGAGGAACACGAGTGTGAAATCAAAGGGCGCAAAAATTCGGCTGTAAGAGAAACGGAGGGGATTCTGCGACGAGGGGGAGGGAAATTTCGGGATTGGAAGCAGCGAGCCAACTGTTGCGCCTCCTCCCCCATCGCCCTTCACCCCCTGGCAATAGCGGGACTCACCGTTGAAGACCCGCGTGCGCGGCATGCCTTGTGGTATCCATCACTAAAGAACCTGCCGGCGTAGAAGTCACGTCTGGCACGGTCACGACGACCGGGTCGCCGGAATCCGGCGTTCCCACCTTCAATTCCATATCCGTCATCATGGTTACCACGCTCTATATATAACACACACACAAACACACCACCCGACAGGGGCGACGAACTCTTCGAAAGCTTCCGAGCGGAAGATCTCACCACACAACACACCGCCGAGGGCACGGGGAATATTCCACGGCAGAACGCGTCCTCTTCCCAACGAGGACCGAAAGCAACTGCCTCCACGCCGATGGCACACCTTCCCTTCCTCCTCGTAAAACCTTTTTGCTCGCGACGTTTTTAGACGCCACGCCGGGAGGGATGCTTTTTAAAGACGCGGTCTGGAGGTAAAAAAAAAGCGCGGGACGCCTTCCCGACGTGAAGATATATCGAGACACGGGAGGGAAAAATACCACGTGTGCGACCGTCTGGTAACAGCGTCCACAACGGAATGACCCCTCCGCGGCGGCTGTGCGACTAGGCCGGCCCGAAGGCTCCCGCGCCTTGGCTCCAGAGGGGCGGACAGGAGGGGAAAGGGCAAAGGAAAGGGGACAGGAAGGCGGGAGAGAGAGGAAGAAGAGAGAGAAGGTCGACGTGAGAACGAATGATGCACAAGAGGATGAGTGGAGGGCGGAACGTCCTCCGTGGTGCCTCGCATAGGTGAGGACCGGAAGGGCGAATGTAAGTCGCGTTATTTTCGCATGGGGGCTGCCGCCGAATTAATGGAGAGAAAGGGCGGCGGATGAGGCGCGTAAAAAAGTAATGCCGCGGAGTATAAAAGGGGGCCGAAGTGAGCAACTGCGGAATGCTTATTGCGCGGCTCGTGAAGCGTGACTAAACAGACGGACCGCTCTCCAAACGACCTCCCTTCCTTCCCTCCCTGCCCTGCTCCCCTCTTTTCCGTTCATTCTTCCCTTCAGTAGCGCTCTTTTGTTTTTTTTATTTCAAAGCGCTTTTTTATTTCAGGAAGGGCGTCGCATTCGGATTCTCAAAGAGCAACGATCAAGCCTACTTACTTGGATTAATGATTAAGCATATCCTTCATTAGTCATATCGATCACCCCTACCGAAAGGTTATCATGGAATACAAATGGATTCTTAAATAAGTAAACGGTCTTCATGTGCGCGGGATTGAGGCTATAAGCTCACCTATTCGTATATTCCCCCATATGTTTTCCGAATTGTGCAATAAGGGAGGGAACAACGGTGCATCCTCCAGGTGAAAGGTTAACAGCTCATGCTTCGGTTACTTGAAAGTGTTTCATGAAAGTTGGATACTGATTTAGATGCGAGCTTGCCTACTGTCCTCACGAAAAGCTATAATGTCAACTAGAGCAGTTTATAACCAATCGATCGATATTTATCGCATAACATCATCGATTAATGATCGATATCTATTGATTTTTAACGATTAATTGTTTTAATTCATCGATATACATCGTTTACTTTTTAGTCTATTACTCTGATTTAGCTTTTACTTTGGCCATTGAAGTTTTAGGTTTTTAAACAATAAAAAAATATAATGTTATCACGGCACGATGTTTACGCCAACGTTCACCTGCTGTGATTCCGAGCACATGAAGATGTCCTCCTCGAAGAGAAATCTGAGGAAACACCGAGGGACGCGGCTAAATTTGGCAATAGTGACTTTCACCCTCATCATTAAAACGCACCAGCTATATTTATACTGCAATCTCAGAGCTCGATTTATTCTGGGCGAAACGCAGCGAACGAGCGAAATTATAAACGACGGTGATTGTTCCAAACGTACAGTTGAACGGAATGAGTAGGCTGTAAATAGGAGGGATGGCATTTAAGGAATGGAGGATGAAGCATTCATACCGACATGGAGAGAAAGATGAGGAATGCGAGGAAGAATTCGTTTAATACTAGTGGAAAATTGGCTTGTTTGTCTCGAAATAGAGTAGCAAAACCAGGGTAAAGGCATGTTGCTTCTACGTGTGAGTAATCAATTGATATAACCTTGCTCGATTGGAATGAACTCTCTTTCGCCCGAGGAAATACTTGCACTTTATAGAATGTACTACGTACACATCCCCCATGGGTGCATTCCCACGTATACCGAATCCCTCCGTGTGATTTTCGCACCCCATCCTCTTTAAACTCCATCTCTGCCCACCTTTCCTCATCCTACTGAAAGGGTCGCACCATTACCTAACCGCCGCCCCGTCAACCTCTCGCCTTCATGGACCCTCGTCTCCTCTTTCCGAGTGCTAAGCATTGTTTACTTAACATCCCTCCTTTAACCCTTTACGCCTCGCACCTCTGCCTCCTTCGCTGCTTCCGATTTTTCACAACCGCGTTGCGACAATCCATCCCCTCCTCGGCAAGAGGTGCGACACCAATAGGACACGAGAGTGTTTACTTGCCGTTTCGTTCTCGCACGCACGCCCCGCGTAAAAAAGAGAGCATCAGCTGCGGGTCGTAAATAACTGAAAAATTGATACGGAGAGAAAGGCGTAGGGCTGCAAGTCTACATTCCGCTTCTCCTTTCCTGATATATATTTCCTTTTGAATCTACCTGGGTCTTTTCCAGCCCACTTTTCCGAATGAGACACGATAGCTTCAGTTTCTCTGTGCCAGTGGCTGAAAGTTTACTGCTCGATTTCGAAAATTATTATTTGGTTACGAACAGTACAGGAATGGTCGCTTGTGAAAAATCCCAGGAGAAATATTAAGAGTTCAGCCAGTCCCTTTCCAAAAAAGATTACTTCGGAAAGGATTGGAAAATTCTACCAACCGAACTATTTTATGAGAGGTATTCCCAATTTATCTCTATTCGTAAAAACTTGACTATTTTGATATGTTTCCTAATATTTTCACTAATATTTACGAAAATAAGGAACACATTTAAGACTAAGTTTTATTAATATTAAATGTTGATTTCTCTTTACCTTACGCTTTCCTTCTAATATTCTTCTACTAATGTACCCTTAGCATGTATCTAGCTGTACATATACCTGTTGTTACTGCGTGTAAGATTTCATTCCTGTCACTAATCATAGAAATAATCTGTCCCTTTGGCTTTTATCTTCCCATTCAGTTACCACCTTCTGGGGAAGAGTTGACGTAGATTTTGTCACTCCTTTACCTCGATCTAAAATGGGTAACTTTATGTATTTAGTGTTGTTGATGGATTTTGACTTCTTAGTGCCAGTTAAGGATGCTTAGTATTCTAGTGCTGTCAATGAAATATTTCATAATTATTCTTTTAATCTGATCACGAAAAAAATCTTGTATCCGATCATGACTCTGCCTTTAAGTCAGACATTGGCAAAGTGAAATGGAGATACTGCCGAATGTGTAACAATTAATTAAATAAATAATAAATTGTATTGGATAAAAGGCTTTGGGATCGACAGTAAATAAATGCTCCATGAGAAAATGACTTAATATCCTAACAATTAAAACTGTCGTTAAGTTCTTCTTTAATGCTTGACATTGCTGTGATCTTGAATCTCAAGAAAAAGGTAAATCATTGACAGATTAAGTTAAGTAAATAGTAGGGGCCCATCTCGGTAACTAAGTGAAATTAAATTTTTACCAGTTAATTATATTCCTATGGTATAAGAATCATTTAGTTGATGCCTATTGTTGGAATCAGTTTTCCGATTTTCCGTCTTTGAAATTCATAGTCGATTGCAAAGAATGGGATTCATTTGAATTCATTCTATAAAATGGATCAGCTCGGACTTTTTCATTTGAGGTCTTATCCAATAAAAGTGCAATATAGTGGCGATTCGTATTCTGAGCGAAAAGCTCGTTGGGAAAATAAGAGCCTCCCTTCTCTTCTTTGAGGGGAGATTTTATTTTTCATTCTCTCTCTTTGGTCAGTCGGTCAAGAGAATCACTCGAATGAGAACGCGATGGAAACGTGTGCGAAATCCTTGTGCGCGAGCGGTCGACTGCAACAAGTTGTCATGCGCGCTAAGAACTCCGGATAAAACTAGTGATTACTGCAGTTTCCTCATTCCCTTGTCTTCTTTCTTTGCGAACGCGTCCTTGTCCCAATCCTTTATGAGGTTCTAGCCTCAGGTTTGATTGCACTAACCCTTGATAGCAAAGAGGATCGAATAAAATCTACTATTGATGTCCTTTAGAAACCTTTCAGTGGAAATGAGGCGGTAGATAAAGATACTGAAATAGAACTGCAGGCTCTTACAGGGTGAGAAATACCAATATCTTTTCTTATCGATAACTGGTAGTTTTTATACCATTAAATCAGTCTAAAGGTTCGAAAAAAGTCAGCTTTTTTTCACTTTTAGAAAGTACCTTCTCCGCATAGCTGATGAGATAACAGGTACATTCGCGGAGACAGATCAGAATCAGTTCGGAGCAGAAACTATGCAAATGCACGGTTTGCGTATTGAACGAACGGGGAGGAAGGAAATTTTCCCACGGCAAGGCCATAGTTCCGAACTGGTTCCGGGAATACATCCGATGAAAAAGACATGAAAGACACGATCTGTTAAAGATAAGAATACAAATTTTTACCTTATATAAAACATTTTCTTTGATTGCAATTTCATACGACCATTTAAGGAGCGTTCTTCAACATGGGTATGAAACATGGACTATGACGGCTACGAAGAGGAGGTTGTTAGAGGAAATGGGGTTGTGGTGTTACGAAAATAAAACGGATAGACCCTTGAGTAATGAAAAATCCATTGAAGATAAAATGAAAAGCTTTAACAGAAAGAGAAAATTTGATAGGGAATTCAATAAGGCAGGATAGTGGTAGATTCTCTGACCTCATCTCAAACAACTTCTCCTGACGGCATTTTAGGAAGGAATAGCTGAGGGAAGGAAGACAGCCCAGAAAACCAAATCTCGGATTGGCAACCCCTGATAAATAAAGTTCAATCGTTCATAGTGTTCAATTCTCAAACCCCGTCCCAGAATTTTGAACTTTGCAAAAACGGCTTTTCAATTGACACGTTTTCTGTTCGAGGGGACGAGGGATTTTTCCAAATCTATTTTTGTATTTGAAAACAGCCATTTAAAGTCATATCACCTAAAATTAATCTAAACGTATTGATGATGAAGTAAAAATTAACGGCTATTAAAATGTATTTATTAGTAAAAGCTACAGGTTATGCAACTAATAGTATAAAAATACCTAAAAGTTACTCTTACTACCGTTCAAAATATTAAGGTTCTTCTGCTTCTTTGTCGTACATATCCCAATTATTCAAAAATTTCTCCTGAAGTAGTGAGATTTTAATTCTTGGAAGCAGTGCCGGTGACGCTTGTTTAATTGCATCTAAAATTACAATACGTTCTTTACCTTACTACTTATAAAGTTATGGTTAGAAAATGTGTCTCAGGAGTGTCTCGAATTCCTACTTTAAAATTTTATTCGAATACCTCCATATCATTTAATTCCTTTAAGACTGGAACTTATTCGACCAGTAATGGAGAGAGTCTTAGTGTCAACTCACTGAGAATATTATTATGGATGCGTAACTTAGACCCTTACGGGTAATCAAATTGTAGTGTCCAATCTATATCCCGATGGAAATTCTTGAACCCTATACCTAAATCTATAGTCTATGCCGAAGACGTCTAACAAGGTATAAACGAACGAAGAGGTTTGAATGAGTTGTTTATGTCGTATCACAGAAGGGGACTGTTACGTTGACTGAATCTGTAACGGGAGCATAACAGACAGGTCGATCGCGATGGACATTTTAATCAAGAAAGGATATGAAAGGATCGCATATTACGAGTGTATGTATCGAGATCATTCTAAATAATCAAATGATAAACAACTTCAAAATTTAACAGAATATTTAATAAATATAGAGTGAATCGTTTTTTAAGAATTTTTTATTGTTGATAAAAATGCAAAATTGGACTTGAAATAATAAAAATGCCGTTAAAGATAAATTTTCCATTGCTAAGTCACATGCTTTTCTTTCCCTTCTAGTT
Source organism: Ladona fulva (assembly GCA_000376725.2). Lineage (NCBI taxonomy): Eukaryota > Metazoa > Arthropoda > Insecta > Odonata > Libellulidae > Ladona > Ladona fulva. Next base: position 2,351,152 of record KZ308322.1, on the reverse strand, counting down.
AGGTGTAGTTGGACGTGATTCAGAAGGTATTTCACACCTCTACGGGGTATTAAGTAATGTATTAAAAATAATTATATGATAACTGCTCCACTGCTAGTAAATAATATTCCTGCATATTTTCATTTCCATAAGGAGTGGAGTACCATCTACATATGTACCCTACAAGCTGCTTTTCGGCGTGTGCACCATGACTCTACTTCTCTCATCGATTACTTTCGCGTATTGTTTGCGGATAAATAGAATTTTAAACGACTTGTTCTATACGGCGATGACGTAAATAGAAACTCACATTAAACATTTAACCTTTCAAAACCATAAAAATAATCTTCTCACGTCTGAGAGCAACGCATTCGACAAATATTATTTAAATTTACATTTATTTTGTGACATTTTGACGATATCGCCGGAATTTGTGGGGATAAGCGTCCGTATAGATTCCGAGTCACACCTATTTACCTATTCTTCGTTCTCTTATTCCCTCTACCGCACGGTGGCTTTTCCACCTCTAGAATAACAAACAGTGCCAATGACACGGATAAGAATCTTGGCGCAAGAGCATACAGATCGATAAAAAAATATGCGAGCAGAAAGTAAATTTACACTACGGTTTGAAAAAATTGATCCGAAGTTGTACAGTAAAAAAAGATCCAGGATGGTAAAGATCCAGGTTGGTAAAGATCCAGGATGGGAAAGATCCAGAGTTGAAGAAATCGTGAGTTATTTCATTTGAGAGAGAAATAAAAACTACTGCAACCAATCAGCAGCTTTAATAATCTCAACTGTCTGTACATTATCAAGGTCCTACTATTATATCCTGATGAATGAAATATTTATCTTTTGTCCTTTGGTACGGGATAAAGAAAAATGTATCTTTTATATACATTTTTCTCAGCCTTGTTCATAGCTGGGTTGATATGAAAGCTACTGAGGTATGAGTTACGATGAATAATCGCATTAATTAAGGTTTCTCCTTATGCAATATTAAGAAAAGTGTTTCTCGTAGAGTCATTCTGCTTCACTAACGTGGGCTTGTTCCGCTTTTAGCATTATGGCTCAGTGAGGAAAGCAATGGCAAACTACCTCACTCCTCACCTTGCCTAGTAAGCCTCATTTCCCTCTTTTAGTTATTCGTAGCTGATGGTAGAGGGGACGAGGTTCCAACCTGCCTTCGTCCTGAATGCTTTATAAACACTGTCAAGCCAGGAGATCGGTTTGGATCTCAGCCACACACCTTAAGTCATCAAAAGCTAAAGAGAGGGAATGATGAGGAATGTGGTAATTGGACCTTGCTTTTCTCACTGAGAAATTGCAATGAGTGGGAATAGAAAGTGCAGCACAATAACCCTATGAGCAACACTTTCTTACAATTAAGAGTGGCCGTTTATTATAAATACCATTCTTGAGCATCACCCATACCTCAGTATTTTCAGATTATTACTTCCACGAACAAGGTTAGGATAAAAGTAAATTACAGATATGTTTTTCTCTATACTCTATCAAAAGAAAAATGAAAATATTCCATTCCTTAATACAATATGCTAGCACGTAATCATCTGTGTAATTAACAGCAAAGAATAAGTCTTTTTTCTACATGAAAATATTGCTGGAAAAGATGCTACGGCAAAAAGAGGACATGACTCAAAAGTCAACTCGCTTAGGCAATAAAAATCAGCTCCTTGAAGTCATATTGTCCTCAACAAACAATGCCTACCTTTATGACACGGTGGTTTGATGCTAACTCTTGGAATATTTAACGCTTTAGAGGAATTATGAAGCATATACTGTCGAGGCAAAAAAGAGGAACTATATTTGAGCTCCTGATGAAGTGCCAAGCGAATCCGATGTCGTAAGCAACGCGACTTCGTGAAGTGCGCAACGCCAGCGCGTGTATACCGCGCCTTTGATAAGAGCGACGATGAAGGCGCCCGTCCAAAAAGTCTTCCGAATTGGGGACGAGGAATCCGTGTCTCAGATGTGAAGCCGATTAAAATAATTTTATTCCTTTGAAATCAAAGTCTATCGATCTCGAGCGTTAGGAGTGCTTCGAATGTTACGGACATAATCTATTGTAGAAGAGAGTGGCATACTGTTGTGTGAGCGTTCGGGAGCAAAATCTAAGCTTCGGTGGCTTTAAGCTGAAAAATTGTAAACTCTGAAATAAATGGACGGGAACGCATTTAACAAGCTGAAAAACAATCCCGCTAAGCCGGAGAGGTTGCGCGTCCGAATCTGAAAAAGCGGTCTCGGGTTCGATCTCGAAGTACAATATTTCTCCAAAGGGTTGGCGGCAATAAGGTCACCTCCAAAAGTGAATGCCAAGACCAAATTCATCATAATCATAATCCGACCCCACATTAGATGGGAATAATAAAGATAAGAAAAATAAATCCTGGGATAACACCTAATCTACTCTAAATCTGACGAGGGACGTATATGCCGATACACCATCACGCGTGACGATACAAATATGCTGAACATCATCTACATCCTTTAATAGGTATTTATTACCTTGTGTTTTCGCGGGTCTTTTCGCCCCCCTCCTGTTTGTCTTTTCACACATCGCGGGTTTTTCATCATCAACCTTCAGTTGAGGAGCGTTTCCCCACAGCCCAAATCTTTGTGTTTTTGTATGCATCTTTATCTAGTTGTACGTATTACTTTTTAATTTATCAACTTGTCTGGCTATTAATTAGTATCATCAGTCAGTACCAATTTTCTTGTACCTATGTTAGCCGGATTGTTTAGATAATTTGAGTTATCTTTCTACATTTAATTATTTGTAGCCAATTGTTTTTGGTTATTAGTGTAATATTATTATCATGTATTTTCTCCAGGGGTTAGGCGGAATAGACGTCGTTGTGCCCTAAGCTCGCCGTAAGAGTAAAATAAATCTTGAAACTGAAATTACCTCTAAGAATATTCAAATGTTACATACGCCCACTCTTCTCAAAGACTTTGGTACCTGTATGCCGAAAAAAGCTACATTTAACTGATTGGAGGGATTTGAAGTGCACCTTCATTGGCAGATTTGAATCTCTTGGAAAGAAAAGAACCTCTAATAAATAAGTCATAGATAGAGCTGGAGTTGAGTGTGAAATCTTCGAAAAGATCCACCTAATGGTCTGTCGGTGCCACGTACTCGAGGATGACAGATATTGACTTTTACAAATCATAAGGAGAGGAAAATAGAAAATAAAAATTGAATAAATTTCACAGAATCAGGCTAGGTGTTGTGGAAATCCATAATGGAAAGAATCTTAGGAAATTTGTACTTTTTCCACAATTTTTATTTTAACAGTAACACATACACGACCGGTTTCAACGATTGTTCTTTCATTCTGGAAGTGTTTCCAATAGATTTTTCCAATAGAAATTGAATTGACAGATGGCGAATATCATGAGGGATGAATATTTAAGATTGGACGTGAATACAAGAAGCCGGGGAGCTGTTTGATTCAGTACGGGATAGGGATATATTATAATATATATATTCTCCGAAATGATGAATGAAAATACCTAACAAGGAAAATTAGTGAATACCAATAAACTTAATTTATACAGTACCACAAAAATAGAATACACACAACCAGAGTTACGATGCATAGCATCATCTTCAGGTGGTCCATTCGTCATCCACCTGATTACACTATGCATCGTAACCCGGGTCTTGTGTATTTTGCGTTTGTGATGTTGTATATATTTAATTTGTTAGTATTCACTAACTGTATTCATTCTGTTATGGCATACCACCAAACGAAGGTAGATCCAGCAACGTTTATTTTGAAAATACCCAAATTCAGCCCATATTTTCGAATATCTAGCATATTAACCGAAAGATAGTTTACATGCAACGGAACAGTTTCGGATGAACGACGTCTGAGAGGCAGCAGTAACTAGTTTGGTTTTTCATTCGTTTTGACATATTTCAATAAACTCTGTTTTCTTATGTTACGTAACACTTGAGTTACAAAGACTAAGTGTTATGCGTCATTTTATCCGATTGAGAAATTATCGATCGACATTACCAATACTTATATATAGTTACAACTTAATTCAGCAGCTCGTCATTAATATTACATTTTAACCTTCGATTACTGCATCCTGAGGCGGTTAGCTCAATAACTTACCGTTCGAAGCCGATCCTGTTATTTAGTTGCCAAGTTTAGAGCGGTGTAGCTTCCTATGCGAACAATGCTTACCCGATGAGATCGCTGATGTATCTATTTTGATTTGGCCTTTCAACAGGACAAATTGTAGATACGATTGTGTACGATAAATATTTTTAATTGTTACTTAGTTTAATTTTTTATTAAAACGCATCAAAATACCATTTAATTCCAGGATCATTTTTAACGGTTTACAATATAAGGATTTGATTTTCGTAACTCTACAAACCATGTAGTCCCATGTCAAACGCCACATTTCCTTATGAATCCTCTCTTTAATATTTACTTGCCTCCGCCTCTCCAAATTTAACCACAACTAATAGCTTCTTTAATTCCTTTCAACCTCCTTCCTTCCTTTCAATGCTGTTTTCAGAGAATTATCGTGCCTCACTTAAATTGCTAAACAATGATGACATGCGAGGGTTCTATTGTTTTCTTGCATGTAAAAGCTATGGCGATGAAAATAAACTTATGAAACAACTCAGTCACTTAATTACCGATCGTGTTTAATCTTCCATCAGAATGAATTTTTACGACCACGGACGAGCACAAACATCAATGATTTTTTACATATACATATGTTAAAAACGAATGTTCTGGTAAATTGAAGCCGCATATAATATGGTGTAAATTTCTATTGGGTATTGATAATCCATATGAATGCACATTTATATCGATTTTATATGTAATTGTATTATATGTGATTTGTATGTGTAAATGTGATCGCTCTGTCTCTGTAATAAGTTCAAGAACATTTTTCTAATAGTTCCGTGGTTCGATTTGAAAAAAAAAGAATTGGTACCTTATGAAAGTGGTAAGCCTTACATTCTTCAAATTTCTTGTCAACTGATATTCCGTCCTCAAAACAAGGCTCCTTAAAACATTTCTATCCCCTGAGTTGTCAAATTTTTGTACATAACATAACTTGATTGTACTTTGCGGTCTATTAAAGTAAAAAATAACGGGTTTCACGTAACGGAATCCATCTCCTGTTGAATTATCTTACGTTGTTCTCAGTCGGCTTCCGGTGATAGTATTCATTAAATTCTTCCAGAGAGAATACATTTCAATTGACCTGTTTTCTCTGTTCAATCTCTTAAGGGCATCAGCAAGTAAAGAGGATACAGCATATTTATGGAAAACAACAAAAACAATGAAAGTCTTAATAATAATCAGATATCTTTTATAACTTCCTTACTTTCAGGGACATCCCAATGAGAGTCTCGTCGTTCGAAACTATCTTTCATCTCATCGTGAAGCATTTTATACACCGTTGATAGAACGGATAATTCAATATAAAAAATCATTTCCGTTGAAACAATCATAGGTTTCTCCATTCCCTAAAAATTCTCCTTAGATGAATTTGGGACACATCTAACATTTTCTTTTGAGGGTCTTAACTAAAAGACTGTTACTAATATTTTAGTTGCATAGAACATCTATATAATTAATCATATTCCCGCTATTATACGTAATTTTATTATAAATAAGGAGCTCTTATAAATAACTACTGTTACTTTTAAATACTAATACTAAAAAATATATTCATTTACAACCCACCTTTAGAATTTGATTCTAAAGGAATTATTTCAACAATTGGAGTTGCAAAGGCCGTCGACCCAGGGTGGACGTTCGGATGAATTACATATCTCGGAAAAACTATTCATCATTAAACATTCATTACGTAGTTGTCTCTTGGCCTTGCAGATGGGATGGATGAAAGGAATCATGTCATAGAGTTTATTTCGTGACACACCTAGATTTTAGGAAATTCAATGTTGAAAAATGTCTTGGCCCCATTCCTGTATTCCCCTATCATTATTTGGTTTGAAATCAGTACCAGTGAAATTAATTGAGAATTAAAGGCACAATTGAAACTATGATTACTTCAATGAAATATATTTTTTAAGAGACATTGGGTAGGGGGTAACATCAGAAATTTTTGGTTTGTTGTGATATCGAGTTATTAAAAGTACAGGGAAAAAAACAATTTTACCGCATTAAAGATCCGAATTTGCGTCTTTCGCTATTGAATGCTCATTTGTTTACACTTAGGCCAAACAATTGACTCAAATTGCTGTGAATGCATGCGAATGTAGAGCCAGATTACATAGTCACTGCCAAGACGGATCTCATGAGAATTCGACCTCGTGATGGAGAATGCAGCTTTCAACTCACGGGTGATTTCCTAATTTTCCGCGAATTTCTCAAGGCAGGCCTAAGATAGGAGTAAACTTTGAATGATAACCTTGAATTGCATTGACGTTGGCGAAATCTGGTTTGAGTGTACGCTGAATCATCAATATCAGTCTAGTATCATCGTTCGCCTTCGGCACTGTCTTACTATTTGCTTTCGCCCCATACGAAAAACAGGGTAGCTTTAATTGCGTAAATACCGTATTCATTTCGTTTAGAAGTGACAATTGCTAAATTTTTAATTTTCTTCGACTCATGAATGAATAAGGGAAAGAAGCTTCGAACCCTAACAAATTTGGTCTTGATATTAGTAGTTATATAACTGTAGTATATAGTAGCTACATAATTGAAAAGAACGCAATTGATGCCAGAATTCATTCGCATTTGAAGTACATTGCCGGCCTCGGAGGCGTTATGGTTAGCGTGTTAGCCTAGCAACTCCGGGGTCCCGGGTTCAAATCCTGGTTAGGATATAGCTGTTTGTGATCGAGACTTGTAAAATGTTAATTGTAATAGCGGTCTCTTAAGACTAAAATTCGCCTATTAAAGTCATTATCATTATTATTACTTTTATGTGAGGGCTTATTTAATAAGGCTGGAAGAAACAGCCAATTAATGAAGCAAATAACTTATAGTAAATGGGTTTCAGGATGTTAATTTCATATCTAAAACAAATGGAAAGAATTATCAAAAGGATTTAATGATCTCCAGCTGTCTTAGTAGCCTAAATGTAGTCATGTGTGCAAGGAATAAAGAGGTCTCCTGGGAATTTGATGGCTGTGGAGAGTGTTAAGGCAGCATTAACATAAAGACACCAAATAATTAGAAGAAAGCGCTGAGAATGGGATGGAATACCTTGAATATGAGTGCAGTGTATGGGATTCTGCAGAAAAGTGTTATATTCGAGAAATAGAAAAAGCACAGCAGAAGGCGATACGATTCGTAAAAAAGTGTTACGACAAATCAGTGAGCGTTACCCAAATTCTTCAGGACGCAGGATGAGAATCTCTAGAAGATTTAAACTAAGGATAGATTTACTTAATAAGTTCTGAGAAGTTACTTTCGTAGAATATGTAGCCAATACTATACGTCCTCCCTGTTACATAGGCCGGACTGATTCTGAGAGAAAAATCATAGAAAGACATACTTGAACTAGTAGTTTCAAAAATTCAATTGTTCCTCGAGCGATACGCGAAAGTAATCGATTAGGAAAGTAGAGTCATGGTGCGCCCACCTCCTATGCCGATAGGCGGTTGGGTACAAATGTAGAAGTTATAACGATCCGACAATGTATCTCGTCTCACCCAGTAAAATCGAAATTAGCAGGAACATAGTAAAATGGACTGGCTATTGCTGACCCAATATTTCGTTTCAAGGACAAAAGTTGAATGCAGACAGGCGTGGAACAAAAAATTTAGTTACATTGCCGAATCAAATAATGTGATGATGGAATAACAAACCGTTGCAGAACTCCAGCGGAAACTTGTAACATATCTTTCAGATGATGAACAGATATAGCAAATGGACCTTATAATTCTCAGATCTCGCCAGATTTTTGTTGTACTTTTCTTCTTATTTTTGCAGATTTCCCACAGAATACAGGGGCTTCTAGATACTCGGGACGCGGAGTCAAAGCCCCGTTTTTTGCGGCTGAAAGGGCGAAGCTAATCAAATTTTTAAATGCGCAGAAAATCGTATTTTACTCATAGCCTGAGAAATAATTTTTCCTTGGTTTCAGCCTATATTTTAATGGTATAAAAGAAGCATATGAAAAAACGACGATCATAATATTTCTCAGCATTAAGATACATATCATAAATTTCATGATTCATACGCTAATAAGCGTATGAATTATGATATGACATGCTTCATGGACACTATGAGAACGTCATCTATGGGAAACGAGCTTCTTTCTCCCTATAGTTCAACCACTGCAGAACCCCCTTTTACCACAGACAAGATAAAAAGAAAATGGAAACAGACAGACGCGTCAGATAAAACATTTCCACCCTTTTCCACCGGAAGGTCAAGCTTCGCAACGATAGTCGGGGACGGATATTGTGGAAGCCGGAGGGCGGTTGCTGTATCCGCCCCCTCAACTGCTGAAAATTGATAGAGCCAGAATTCCCCTCACATATCATCCTCACCTCCTTTTCTCTCCCATTATTCCTCCTCTTTCCTCACCACGTCGCACCAAGCCACGGACGTAATGGCGAAAAACACATTGTCTGAGAGATCCCATGTTCCATCCGTTCCCCCACCACCACCTGCGGCGCGTCCTTCGCCAGCCCAATTGAATGATGGGAACTGCAGATTGCTTCATGCCCCCGATTCCGCCGACGCCATTGATAACACGCACTCTTCCCTCTCGGCAACAAACAAGGGGTCCCTTTCCGCTGCGTTTGCTGAATGCCAAAGGTATGGCGCACCGCTTCCCTGGGCCCCGTTGACGCGTCGGCTTTTCGACCACCCTTGAATATAGACCTCCATACCATGCTTCTTAGGTCAAGCAGTACGACTTGGCTTACGTTTTTTGTTCCTCGAATTCTTAGCACGACTAATCGACTAATGCTTTACAGGCATCTACCTGTTTAATAAGTATTGTAATCGAACGGCATTTTTATAGAAAGATGGAGGTGAAAATTTCGTTGATGAATGAAACAACCGACTCAATATATTCACAAAGGTAGGCGTGACATTTTTAATTTTCTTCCAATGTGAAATCTACCGGCCAGTATGTGATCTACTGCCATAAATTTACTGTAGATTTAATAGGGGTCACATAGATTAATAAAATAACCAAAAGGACTAACAATTATTTATTTTCAAAGTTAAGGAAAACTTTTCTCTATTTAACCGCTAGGCGGAAGCGGGAGGTAGTTCGCATATTGAAATAAAGTTGGTGCGATAGATAACTTGGAAGTGTAGCCTTTATTTAGTTTTATAAAGTGCAAGTAGCTGAGCAATAATAAGTTTGATGTTAGGTCACATTGTAGGTTCTCTGGAAAAAAACGTAAAATCAGACCACTCGAAATGAATTCTTTTAGTCTCTAGACAAGGAATTACTTTTCGTCAAACGATAGATAATTTGCAGAAATTATTTCGGATTGAAAAATTCGCAAAAGTCGGAACTGAGACCCGAAAGAGATTTAGGTGCTATCCAAAAAACTCAAGAACATGAAGTACAAATGTTTCCAAAGCTTCAGTTTTGTTTTTTTAAATATTGACAAACACACGTAGCATGCTACGAATACGAATATTTAACATTTATAAATCACTTTTGTTCGAAAAATATAGATTAAAAACCTTATAAAGGCTAGGTAGAGATGATTAAAAAAAAGTTGAAGGTAAAGAAACAGTAAATTCTGTAAGACAGTAAACTACGTGAAACTGTAAACACTGAAAAGTTTCTCGAAAAACTGGATGGAGTCTCAAACCGAACAGTTTGAATTAGGTGACGGAAGTTTTATAAAGCCGCAGAGTGTATTGGGAAATTGCGAAAAAAAATTAAAACTTCACGTACATACATTCGACCCAAGAAATGGTGAAGTATCCCCTTCCAGAAGAAAAACTAGGTACTTTAACCTAGTTTTTTACCTCTTTAGGTATCTAAAACAATCTAGAGGAGAGTTCGAATTCTTTTTCGCGTAAGAAGATGGAGTGGTTTACAACCCTACTTATATTGTCAAGCAAACTTATACGACGAATCCTTCCTTGAATATGAGACAGGAAGCTGAAAAACGGCAATACTTACAAACATTAGGCTTCTTCAAAAGCCTTACCGTGAAATTTTGCCACGTTTTCCACAATACGAAATTTAAAGATGTAAAATGGGTATGGAAGAGTATGGAAAATTATACCAATCACTTCGAAGATTTTGGTATTAACACATCTGCTTTATAAATTAATAATATTAACGGCATAAGTATGTAAGTTTTGAGTTTACATACTTTTTGGTAAGTAAGCTCTCACTAAATGTCTGCAATTTACCTTCTTCCACTAATCGTTTTTTTGTCAACCTTTATTCTAGTCTTGTAATGGACCTTCACATTGACGTTATATTCTGTCTTGCAATGCGTGAATGGTTTAGTTATAACATAGGATTGTTTATAATTTTTCACATTATTTTCCAATATTCACGAAAGAAATTAAATTCGTTTCCAACATTCCCTTTAATTAAATTGTCGGTAAATCATTATATACAGAGTAAATCTCAATCTATCAAAGTTATCTTTAAGTTTTCACCCTTATTTAAGTACGTACAACTCATGATGATCTAACAATGCTGAACCTAAATAACTATATTTAAAATATGACGCAATAATCCTTATTCGCTTCATTGATGAATGTAAACAAAGTAACAAACATTTTAAAATAAATAAAATATTTAATGACGAGGTCGAAAAAAGTATATGGATAGTTTTTTTCGACACGGGAAGCGGAAGAAAAATCAGTTCTTAATGAAAATAAAAGTAACGGGAAATCTACCAACGAATAACGCAGTTTTGTTTCGTCGCATTATGAAACCTTTTGTTTTCCTCTTCCCAAAGCGGCTCTTGTTACGGTCTATGCGGACATCGAACCGACCATTCTAATCGAATGCTTTCAGGAAAATAATTCGGGCGTGCCCACGCACGAGAGAGCGGATAATGCCCTTGCATTATTCGCTCCGGAAACGAGAAAAACTGAAAAATGTCCACAGACCGATTGGTTCATATGCAATTGATATACAATCAGTAACGAAACTATTTGTGATGGAATAAAATTTGAGTTAAGTAAAATGTTTAAAATTGAGTAAACGGAAGTTCAATTGCCATACTCAAAAAACATGAGAGAAAATGGACCTAAATAAAAATTCTATCTGTAAAAAACGCTATTTATCTGTAGCTGGTAAGTTTGCGCACGTTGAGATTGGGATAAGGCACATGTTTATTTTGAGCCGTTGGATGGAAGTATTTTGACAGTTTTAATCTATAGGTCGCTACTGTAAAACAAACTTAATTCTTCAGAGAAGTTCGGGCTTGTTTTCACAATTTCTGTTCTCTGAAGAATTCGTGATTCGCTCAATCACTAAGTTCTTGTTATCTTTGGTAACAGCCAATAAAAGAGTAAATCAAAAACTATTGCGCTTTTTAAGAGAAATTTCAAATATACTATACCGCTGCTGCTACCTAAAGGCAGATGGAAAAAATACAATACTTCCTAGATAATTCTCACATTACCTAAAATTGCACCTATGTTATCTTTCGATATCTGAGCAAGGATGTGAAAATAATCTTTCTATGTTGATATTCAATCATACCTTTAATGTAAAAAATTCGTCATTTCCATGTTGTTGTTAAACATCGGTGAGTTTCCTTACATACTGACGATAATTTCAAAGCACATGCTTTCCGAAAAGATAATCTAAAGATAAAGATCGAAAATACTTTGTTTTGCATTTCGGAATCGCTTTTTCGTTCTATTTCTCGATAGGCTTGCAAAAGTTTAGCATCGACTGCTCAGGAATTCTTTTGAGGAGGCATCACTTAATATCAAAACCAACACGACATAATGCTATTAAGTCAAGGAGAATGTTTTCTTGGAAAAATATTGAGGAACTTGAGAAGATTACGGGAACAGCTATCTGGGATATACAGTAAAACCCGGTTAAGACGTTTTTCAGGGGACCAAGCGAAAATTGCGTCTTAAGCGGGATAACATTATAACCGGGTTGTGTAATGCCGGTTGCCTAACATAATTTTGAAGAATGGTCTGCTTGTCGCACAAAGAGAACCTCTTAGTTACTTGCACAGTTACAAATTCCATTTTATCAGGGAAAAAGGAAAAGAATGGTACTTTTTCATTATACTTATAGTTCATTTATTTGTTCCCCGATGGATTTTCGCAACACCTCTCCTGATACTGTGAATTTTATTATTTGATCGGTTTACATACGAGCAAAATTTACGTACTTGATGCAACCAATGAGGAACGATAACGCACGTTTTTCTTCGTGTCAAAAAATTATGTTATTATTATTAAATAGGAATTTTATTTTACATAACATGCTTTCTTGTGAGCCGAATAATCACAGGGAAAACTTAGGACATTCTTAAAACATCGCGGTTTTGTATACTTCCCGATGTCAAGTGGCCTCAGTTTTTCCGTGCCGTCCGCATTAGCGCACAGAAGCACCGTTAATCTTTCTTTACTGAGTTTTCCTCCATGGCACTTCTCAGTCTTATAAACATAAGACTTATTCGGCATGAGCTTAAAAATAGTCCAAATTCATCCGCATTGAAAATGTTATTGGGCTCATACGCCTTAATCAGCTGCGGGAGGGTAGCGGACCTCCAGATTTCAGCGTCCTCGTGACTAACGGACTCGGATTCTCCACAGATTTGCCTATAGAAACCATGGCGGTTTTTGAACCTATCAAGCCAACCTCCTCACGCCGAGAAATCTTTTATTCCTAACTTAACGGCGACTTTCGCTACTTTTTCTTTGATGATAGTCCCGTTAAGACGAATATTACAGTATCTTGCTTGATGGAACCATTCGAGTAGTACTTTTTCCAAGTCCTTATGCTTTGGAGTTTTTACTTTCTTCTTAGAAGATCCGCCACATAAGGTTACTTTTGCCTCAATGTCCTTCCTCTTCTTTAAGATGCCGCTTAACGTGGAAGTTGGGATGTCAAGGGAGTGTGCGAACTGTTGCTGCGTAAGATGGGGTGTCCTCTCGTCATATTTTTTAATAATGGCGAGTTTCTCAGAAATCGAGAGCGGCTTCCTTTGTAAATTTGTTTTCGGCATCTCCACTAAAACTTCCACTGAAAAGCAATTTTTTAACACGTATAAACAAAGGGATAAACTACAAACTGTTCGATGGTAGTAATGAGACGTACGATTTCCGCTCTTTCCGCAATCTCTCCGCAAGACGCTCCACACCTCAGAAAACACTGCACTGCCAATCAGCTAAATTCGATATTTTTAGAAATCGAGTTTCCGATCAAAGAAACACCCCATAGCGACTTTTTATCTAGCTTTTCGCATGGGACAAGCCGGATAGGGAGATTCTCACCCTATCTTACAATTAGAGGTAAAATCGGCTCCGAAGATGGGATGCGGATTATTCAGTTTCGCCATATCTTCTTTTTCTTCTCAGGAAATAAGTCATCGGAAACATGAGATTCAAAAGGAACCCCCTTAGAACAAGGCAGAAGAGGAGAGATAACGGCGATACAGATTACGTAAAAAATGTTGGTCTATCATATGAGGTGGACATTCGGTTAAAGCGGGTTGTAGCGCATCTGGGGACGGGCAAAATTTTCGTCTTAAGCGGGAAGCAGAGCGTCTTAAGCGGTATTTTTACCATGTGATTCGTGTGGTAGGGACCGGGACCGGAAGAAAATCTTGTCTTAAGCGGGATAACGTCTTAAGCGGGTACGTCTTAAACGGGTTTTACTGTATTAATATGTCTTAAGCTCCTAGAAGACTAATGAAGGATGAAATATACAGGTTATACATAAAAAATTTTTGGTGGACTACTTCCGTCATCGAGGAACTTAATGGCCCAAGTTCTCAAATGTATACAACACTGCAATCTAGCAGTCAAAACAACACTACTGCGTTAGGCAGACGTTTACGGACCTAGGACAGGCGACGACACGAAGAATGTCGTTGGGCGTGACCACGTCCAGATAATAAAAAGTCCTTCTAAGTTAACATGAATTCCATAAAAATTCTTCAGGTGATAGAAAATTCCTTTCTTTAAGTGGTTGACCCTTCGAGGAGTTCACTGTTGGGTGTTAAGGGATAACATCCTTGAGACAGCAATTTTCCCTTGAAGGTTCACAGAGTGCTGAAATTATCTATCCCATACATTTTCGCAGTATTTTCTTTCAAAGCAAAACAATCTCTTTTTATTCTCTTGTGTCTTGTCTTGTTTCTTGTCTTATTAATTGTTGCTGTTTTGTTGCTTAATTGTTATGAATATCAATCTCAATTGCCTTTTTATGCTGTATGTGATAAATAAATAAATAAATCGAATTCGTATTTTGAAATTGTTCGGGGTAATCTATCTATAATGAGCCTGTTTTAACAGTTCAACTTTTCCAAAGCGTTGGGTAAGATGAAAAATGAAAGTAAAATATCTTCACTTAATCGTACTTGACTCTTGTTGTCGTTCGAAAAGATAATATTTGTAGCCGTTTAAAAGACTTTCTCAGAATACGAAAATTTACTCATTTACTGAGCTAGTCAAAAAACATGAAAAACATGAAGATTGGAGGATATTTTGAATGTCGTCTTACTAATGACTGAGTTATGAAAATTGTAAAAATCACCTAAAATATTTCAAAATTCCCTGAAAACCTTTCGCGTTAAAATAAATGAAACGAAGAACAACAACTTTTCCTGCAGGCAGTTCAATCAATTTCCCCAAAACTAATGCTCTAGGGGTGAAGTAAATGCTTCCTCGATTCTCAGTTTGAAAGAAAATGAAACATACAGTAATAAAAAACAATCTATAAGGAAAAGGAACACGGCTGTGGTTATTAGTTTTCGAGCTGTGACATTAGACTTCCATAAAAGCTTAACAGCTATTAGGAGCTTTAATTGAAGTCTAATGAATGAAAAAGAATATAAAAGATACATCAGTGAATTTCAATGGGCGAATATTATTAATTTATCAATTTCACTGTATTAACGCAATTTCAATGACCAATTAAGATTCTATTGGACGTAGTAACCACCCACCCCAGTTTGTATCCGCCACAAAAATACAGACGAATGAGAGAACAGGAAATTCCCTCATTAGCACAAATACTTGTGAGGAAACGTCCCACTGGGAAAATTTAAGCAATCAGTCGCTCAGAGGAACTCGATAGCACGTCTCTCGCTTTGCGTCGAAACACCGCCAAGCCCCTAAGTTACGCTTCAAAAGTCAATCCAACGGCAAACGATAGCTTAATTTACTGTAATGAATATATTATCGCGAAGAGGCAGAGAAAGAACAAACAGTGTATCTGCGTGTGGCGGTAATGAGAATCCTTTGAAGTAGATGAGTGGGAGAGGAATGGATATTAGGGACGATGCGTTTACTCGCGCTTATTTGTTCGGCTGCGGTGTATTTTGGGAGGATTTGTTGTTTGGGAGCGCTTCACCTTCGCCAGAGGGGAGGGGGAGGGTTACTAATTGCCGACGAACTGTGCCCAGCGTAAATGGTTTCCGGCAATGCTCTCATCCATTAGGCCGTGTGAAAGCTGGGGTAATTAATTAAACAATTCGTTGGCAATAATTGTCGGCGTCCCTTTGATGAACGGATTCAAAAATTAAAATTTTATGCAGATAAAAAACGAGTCGATCATCGGCACAAGGCGAAATGTATTACGAAACAATCTACTTAGGTAGATTTATTTCGAGGGTGCATGATTGAAACTACGATGGGTACATTTGTTCTTCATCGCGAGGCAAAGTAAGGAACAGTAATTTATTAAACTGAGTCGCTGAGTTGAATATATAAATATAATACGGTACCATACTTTTTCGCGATTGATAACAATATCACTTCAAGGGAAGGATTTCGGAGCCCCATAAAATTATCGTTCGTCTGCAAAATATTTCATCTAAAATGATGATTTACTATTACTGAAAAATAGCTATTGCTTATTAAACCAAGAATCGAAGAATTGTTTGATTTATCATTTGATAATAATCAACTAAGTATGTCACCTTGAGCCCCTGATGATGCTCTCATTGGGAGCGAAATGCGCATCGGGTTTCTCACTGTTTTTGATGGTTTTGGAGTTTTGTGACTCTTGATCACGATTTGCCATTAGCGGTGCATCTCACTTGAATTATAATTACATTGTGAATATTAATGATTTAGCCTAATTTTGTATGTAATTGCACACTGAGAGAGAATATGAATTACCGTTAAAAAAGTTAGTTACTTTTAGACATTCTTTCCTCAGAGCATTAGAGAAGCGAAGAGGGTACATTAAGTAATTTTGTTGGTACACCCCTGCAACGCATCGCTGGCGGCGCACGGGTTATCGTTCTAAAATCAAAATCTTATGGAGATTTCAATGATATAAAGCATTTAACCAAAATTTTCATAAATTTGTGATGCTGCACACGTTTAAAGGGTTTTAAAAGCACATTATATTAACTAAGACTAAGTTTTGAGACAACGTTGCAACGTCCCGGTTTCGTCCCGGTTCTACCCACTCCAGAATTCGATGTGTCCCGGTTTCTTACCATTAGAATATGATACTCTAGCTATATACAGACAAATTGTGTTGATCTTATTGAGAATTTTTTGTATATTTTTTATTTATAAATGGCAAGAACGTACGTACATATAAATAATAACCACGGTTGTGTTTAATAACTCCATCATGTTAAGTAGAACTGGATTTAAACTATGCAATGACACAGAACTTAGTCTACCCATAATTTGAAGATTCGAAAGTAAAGAAATTGCGGTTATCGTAAGACATTTAAATCAAAAGGCTGTTTTAAAAAAACGATTTTCCCTATGAAAATTTCAGGAGCTTAAATGAAGTAAAACTTTAATTTCGTGGGAATGGAAACCATTAAGATGATTAACCCATGATCCATGATGATAACCCACGCAAGAATACCACATAATCTTTCCTTATTTAAGAGGATAAACATTACAATTGAAACAATCGAGACAGTTCAACTCTAAATTAATTAACAACGGTAAAACAAACAATAAACATCTCCTAGTCATCATCACATGATATTGCGAGCAAACTACGGATTCCAGTTCTAGAAATTTCCGTAGAGTAAGTATGAACTACTACATGTTACATTGGTATATTTACCATACACATACGCTACATGAGGGTAAAAGCTGTTCTGTGCTCTTGCCTCGGTTCGGTGTTGAGTTTGAAACTCTCGCGAAATATGAAGCTCGCAAATTTTCTTCCTGTTTATGCAACGAAGACGTGCATAATGTTTTCCATTGCCGTAATAACTCCATCTCCTCCATTATCAGCGTTATTATAACCCATTAGATAACAAGGAAAATATTAGTTGGTAATAAGATATTAGTTATAATTTTAAGGGGGTGTGTTGATTTGAGACTGGAAAACCGAAAAGCATATTTTTCACATTTTGTGCGTACTATTTTCAGCTATTCCATTCTTCTTTGAAGGCTACTATTGATTGTTGTCATTTATACATACAGACTGTGTTATAAGTTGCAAGTATCAACGTAGTTTATCATCATCAGAGGTTCCGCAGAAATTCATATTGTTACTTGTTCTTTTCAACCTATTTTTTTCCTTCTCTCAGGTCATCCAACGTCTTTACATCGGAAGACCGGTCCCATCAGACTTTTTCAAGTCCATTCTTCCTTGGGTTTTGTCCTGGGTGAGCACCATCTTGCGCTAGATCACCCGTCTTCTATCTTTACTCTTGTTTCCTCCAACAACTGCCTTCCAGATTTTTTTGCTTATCAAGCCATCTTCTACTCAGAACTTCCCCAATCTTGTTTGCTTTCCCTTTCCCAGTGGCACACAAGAGATTACTTTATTTCTAAATATCTTCCAAAACTTCTTATCCTAGCCTTTCTTATTAGAAAAAAATCTTTCATCTTTTACTCGAAGGTTTTGAATACCTCTACGTGTATAATCTTTAGCTTTATAAAATATTGATTAGTATTTTATAAGCAAGCGAGCTTTGTTCCGATGTTTGTAGTATTTCAATGCAGAACTTACTGTGCGTATCCTGTCTTGTAAAATTGAAACGTAGACATCGCCTACTGGAAATGTGGGAAAATAGTGCGTAGTGAGGGAAAATTTGCAACTCAGAGGAAAAACGTCGGAAAAAACCGCACGTGGAGCAGTTGAATTAAAGGAATGAAAGGGGGCAGTCGGTGGCCGTTGTAAGAATAATAATGTCGTCTTTATTTGAGCGAATTTAGTCTAATGAGACCACTCTAAGAATTAACCTAGTAAAGACGAACATAAACAACCAAGCCCTGAATATGATTCGATTCCTGGAACTCAGCGTTGCTAGGCTAGCACGCTAACCACTCCGTCACCAAGACAGTGACAGCGGCTGAGGGGTCGGACTCTGAGAGCGACGGGTACATGAAGTAAAAGTGTGGGATAAAGGATTAGAACTAGAATTAGTATAGAAGTATTAGATTAGAATGTAGAATGTATAGTATTAGAAGTAGTAAAGGAGTGGAAGAGGTCAACCTCGAATTTCTCTCCCATCAATCTTATGCACCACGCAGTACGCCGTTCGATTTTCATGGCAGAAATTGTACATGGGCCCATGACTCTCTCTCTCTGTTCCCTCATTTCCCTGTTCGAATCCCAATCCAAGTTGGCGGTCAAGTTAACAGTTCAATGTTAACTCTTTTGCACTTTAAGGTTACTTTAAGTTACCTAGGCAAGACACTATCTTACCATCTTCCGTAAATCCCTTTCAATTAGACCTCTTAATAACCTTTTCATTCTTCAAAGTGCCTGTTTGGCTATCCCTTCTAAGCATTGTCTTTCCATTTATGAGAGCAAATAAGGAAGTTCCAAATTTAAAAATATTGATTTAGTTACAGCAAAATTTCAGTTGACAGTAAAAGAACTCCCATGGTGAGACACCAATGAGATATTACAAATATTTAGAACAATCGGAAATTATTCAACAGAAATAGGTATGAGCTTTCCTTACCCCATGTTAGAATTTCAGACAATACAGAAATAACGAGATGTCATTCGGGAATTGATTTGAAGACTTAGGAAAGTGTAAATAAAGGCAACGATATTCCTTGTGCTTAATTTATACCTCAGTACCTTCAAAATGTTACTGTTATTCCATTAGTTAAGTCGTATTCCAGAATATGAATTAATCATCTATATATTAATTCCATTCGATTAAGATATATTAATTCCAATCGATTAAATCCGGATGCATACAACCGTATTGTTTTAAATGTACACAAATTTATGCATCCCCACTTTGAGAGATATTGCTTTATTTATGTACGTTTAAATTAATGTTTAAAACACTCATGCAGAAACGTTTTGAGCGATCTCTCCTGATAAAATGTTTAATTCTTTTAAAATCTCTTAAACTGAAGAAGAAGGATTTGTGGGTGATAGGTCTTGCGGAAATGCTATTTCTTTTGAGTTACTGTAAAAATCTAATTAGAAGAAATAAAAGAAATCAAATTTCCTTTCATCCGATTGCGTACACAATAATACTTCTCAGGTCAGCGGTGGCGAACCTTTTGCGGCTAGTGCCATATTCAATGGATATAAAGAACTAGCGTGGCGATGTAGTGCTAAACAGTAGATGCCAGGTGCCAGTGCGATACTGGTATCATCTGTTTTATCAGGTCGACGATAGGATTAAAATATTGTAATTGGCGTAAATAATCATTAATTCAGAATAACGTGGATTCTATTTATTAATATTGAACAGAATCTTTCATTAATAATTCAACAAATTCATTACTAATGAACAGAATCCATATTTGGTGAAGTTAAGCGAAGAATAGATGTAAAGAATAGTGTCAGAGTTCCACGTTCAAATAATTCTCGCGTGCCACACATACATAGGTTACATTTGACATAGGTTCCACGTGCCTTAGATTCGCCACCTCTTATATAAGTTATGTTTGGCCATGAGGTTCACAACACGTGGCCCGCTGGTCACATACGGCCATCAACACTGTTTTACGCGGCCCGCGAATGCTCTAGAGCTTAAATGGAAAATCATCGGAGAGCGATGGAGGCATCCAACGCATGACATGAAATTTTTGTAAGCAATGAAAATCGCATGGCAAATAAGTTTGATTCTAGACAAAGAAATTAAGGGAATAACGTTTGCCGCCTTTGATATTTGATGGATCCTCTGGAGCACACCGTATCCTATAATAGCCTCAGAAATAGAAGAATAGATTATTCTGTCGTGGTAATTAAATTGGCTTGAACAACCACCCGGAAGTGGGTTCGTGTCCCGGCTACGGCAAACCTCTTTTCCTTTCTTTTATCATAGTAACTGTTTTAAAGTATTTGCGCAATGAGGTATTTTAGCAATTCAGGTCCTAATTAGCAGTGAAAAAGTAGAATATATGAGTATTTCTTCAAATTTTCGATTGTTTTGAAGTTAAGCTTGATTTTTGTTAAATTCAACGAGAAACAGATGTGTTTATCAGTTACCTACTTTTCGTATACATCAATGTAATTAGTGAATCAGAAATACGAACTGATTTTCTTACTATTTTTTTTCTAAATGCTACCCGCGAGTAAGAAACTAAATATCCCTTGTGCGACTTTATGGGTAGTATATGTTGTGCACCACTGCGTTAAAGGAACTGAATATTCTATTCAAAGTCCCTCGGCGAGAATCAGATGTATGTATAAATAACTTATTTTTTACAAGGGCATCCTCTAGTCCAGCTAGAACGTCTAGATTAGTGCCCGATTGTCAAGTAACTAATTTTTGCACCTGCAGTAACTCAAACAAATGTTAATGTGCGTCGTTAAAAGGAAGGGCTAATTATGACACCCCTCCATAAATCTGTAGACGCATCTCAAGTCCACGTTATTTCCTGCATTAAGCAGTACGAATGCTCCGCGAGCATCCCATTTTAAAATACACCGGCTGTTATTTCGCGGAAACAAGATGCACGATTAAACTACTATTTTACGATAAAAATAGATGTTTCCATCTAAGTTTGGAATTTTATGGCCACTCTCCGCGAGTTATGGGCATCATGTGAGTCAAGTATGAAATCTTGAGGCTAAAAATGAAATATAACGTCGAAAAGGCGGGGATTACAGCGGAGCCGAGAAGCTTTTATGAGGACGCCTCTCGAATATTTTTGCATTCACTTTAAATTTAACCCAATTCCTTTAAGGAGCGACTGCAAATCCCGCCGCATGTTCTTCGCTTAAATTCCGAGAAAGGGATCTCGCTGAAGGTAACTGAGAACTCTTGCAAAAAGAAGAATGACGTCTGCAGAAACTTCCACCTGTGGGTGCTATTTTGATGTCATAATTCTTTAAGCTTAGAAGAGAACATTGCCGAGGAAGTCGCGAGTAGAGCAACGTACTTCTCAAAAGATTACCGTTGCTCAAAAAAGTCACGAAGATCGTTTTTTGGGTATGAATCATTCACCAAGGGATTTGCTTTGATAATTTGTGCTTTCGAATAGACTTTCTAGAACAGAATGGAGCAATTCGAACGAAAGAAATTTCGCATACGCATCATTCTTCCGAACTAAAATGGGTTTCCATATTTCAAAACATCCATAGGTACAGTTAGCTAAGATTCAAAATGTTATAAATTCAAAATTTTTAAATGTAAATATTGTAAATATGTCAAATATTTAACGTTTTTTATTCCTCGCATGCCTAACATCACTCACCATATATTCATATTTTTTACAATCAAATGTACATAATTTTAGTTTGAATATTTAACATTTATAAAATCTGGATATTATGTCGTCACTGTTTCTAGTATATGACAGCTAATCTTATGAATTAGCATCCACAATTTACAATTTCACTTATTCGGAAACGAATATACATTATACTCCTCTTACAATGAAAAAATAAAGTCTATGATATCTGGAACGAAGGCTTTCGCTGTAATTATCCACGTTGACTGCTTTCGGGCACACGGCGTTGTTTGTCGAAGGACGACTATCTATGATATCATTGGACGGCACTTAAAAACATCATTCCTTGCTTTCCCAATAAAATATTAAAAATTACCATTCAAGCTTATTTATATTAAAATGGATATAAATTTTATAATTGAAATACATTCAATTCCACTACTATGGAAATATTTGTTTAACAAAGATGAAAAGATTTGGCGTATAAACTTGATTGTTTTTTTAAAATTAATGGTCGATATTTGCTTCACACGAATACAAATAAGTTTAAATAGATATTCAATTCATTCCAGAGGAAGGCTCTTATTTCACATCGCTTCCGGATTTTTGAACAACAATCACATTTCGAAATGAATTTACGTCATGAATATGATAATGCTCCCGATAAATTTCAATCGGCATTCATCGGCGATACCTCTAATTTATTCCGATTAAAATTTTTTAAAAGGCAAAAAGAAAAATCCTCGAATCCTCGTTTTGTATACATAATGCTCTGCAGGATGCTCAGTGCGAGCGAGACGTTTGCAGCGCCGAATGGCATTTTCCATAGTCACGACCACCGATTTATTAAAAAAAGACGAGCGGCGACGACCGCTCTAGGAGAATCAGACGCAATTGAATCGGTAATAAGAATATCGACGCTCCTCATTGCTTCCATACTGCATGAAAGTCGCCATTTAAAAAGTTCATTTGGAAAATTTCATGGCCGGATAAACTCTCTACGCGGTGCAAGGGCCGCGCTGCAATTACAACGCCTTTATTGACTCGAACAAATTCACCACTGCGGGCGTTATTCAAATGCGCAGTTTGGTGCATTTGATGGAAAAATCGATAAACGGAAACAAATATTCTCCATACGCCGAACACCTTTTTTCCGGAATTTCGCACAAGAGAGAACACAGGCGCATTTCACGCTCGGTGGGGGACGGCCCTGTGCCGTCGAAACATACGAAATAAAAAAAATGGGATGCGAATCTATTCGAGTGGTTTATGGCGCGAGACGAGAAGATTCATAATCATCCCGCATCGCTCTCACTTGCCGCGGAATTCCAGAACACTAGACGGCAATACACTTATCGTTCGAGTCGTCATCGCGGAATGTGAAATACCTCGTCATCATTTAAATCCATCGATTACAGAATGGTAAAGAGAAAGCAGCATGTTTAGTTAAGAACTGCAAAGATGGATCGCTAAGCATGTTTCTTGGCTTAGGAAGCAGGGGCTGATTTACAATTAGGCGCAATAGGCGCCAGATGAGGGCCTCATCTGTATGGGAGCTTTGGCTGTGCTGCTAAATTTTCAATGTTTATAGGATATGTTTGATTGTAAAGTCTATCCATCATTCTCTGTAATGTATAGAAATGCTATGCATTGTAATTCAATATATATATCATCATCATCATCATCAGCCATTTTCAATCCGACGTCGGATGTAGGCCTCTCCAAGCGCTTTCCAATTCTCTCTATTCTGAGCCTCTCGTTGCCATGTTACCCCNTCCTGTGATAAATGATATGTGATACTTCAAAACTATTTATTCGTTCATAAATATAGAGGTATATAAATTATTTTTGAAAATAGGTTCAGCTTTTCTCCTCAAAAATTTTGCTGGCCTGTTACTTGGGCAATTAAATCAGTTATTGTCTACATCACTATATATATAAAGAATTCGTATTTTTACTGATAATTCTGGTCCTGCTGCCATATCTTGATTAATGAAATATTTATCATTTGTCTTTTGGTACGGGATAAAGAAAAAAATGTATCTTTCATATAATTTTTTCTCAGCCTTGTTCATGGCTGGGTTGATATGAAAGTTACTTATGTATGAGTCATGCTGAATAGTGGCATTAATTAAGGTTTCTCCCTTTTGAATACTATGAAAAGTGTGATCTTTGCGCCCAGGGCCTCCGAAAGCTTAAATCTGCCCCTGATAGGAAGGGAATCATCAGTAGGAAAATAATTTCACTATTTGCCACAGAATTTACACGACAACACGATTTCGGAAGTAGTAGTTGTTACTATATGTCAACTCTGCTTTTTAAGTTAAATAAAAACAACAAGAAAATCAGAGAAATAAATGGTTTCTTTCCGTAAGGCCATCAGTTCGGAGTTGAAAACTCATACCCTATTAGCTATAAAAAGCTTCGAAGAAAGAATGAGGTGGCTAGGGTAGATGAGGAGTGAGGTAGTTCTTTCTTTGATATCCTCACTGAGCCAGAATATCATTAGTAGATCTCGTCCACTTAAATGCACTTCATTCGACCGATGAACAACATTTCCATAGCATTCAATAAGGAGAGTTGATTAAATTCAGCGTAATTCATACCTCATTGGCTTTAATTACGTCCAAGTCAAGAGGAATATTGAGGTGAATGCAAATGAAATTCTTCTGTCCTACACCGAAAGACAAATGAAAAATATTTTATTATTCAAGATTTCAATTTATTATAAAAATAACTTTAAACGTTAGGAGGATAACATTACAAAACATCAAATGATCTGCAATCCCATCATGACAGCACATAATTATTTAGGGTAATAAGAGTGATATGGTATGGAAGACCTGGATCCGCTGCCAAACACCGAAGAGCGGAATTCAGGTTACAGATTTAGATTTCGGTAAACTTCGTCTTATTGATGAAATGCACCTCTAAACAAGGGAGTGGACTGATAGGAAAATGCATCAGGCATCATAGCGACCAGACTATCTTTCCATCTATATATAACGACTAACTATCTTTTTAGCGCTTATTTGCTTGTAACGCTTGGTTGTAGTCTCTCGCACATCAAATACTAAATAAATCCACAGTAACCATAGACTGTAATAATTTAACCTCACTTCTTTTATTACTCCATTATAAATATGAAAGGTATTCTAATACATTTGTGAAAACATACTTTTGTTACTCGCTTTGGTGAATAAGTCGAGAGCAATTACTTCATCTTTCCATTTAGAACACTACAGAATAGCAGTAGTTCCTAAACTGTCACCTTCTGATTATAGGGTTAGACTCGCATTATGCGACGCCTAACTAATATCCAAACTCGTTTATTTCTTCTTCTCTTTCATGTTTATGCTAATGGATGAGAGAGTTGAAAAGTATTAAAACTGTATAAAGAGTATACTTACTTTGCAAGACTAGCTTGAATTGCATTAAATATTTAGGTTAAAGCTTTGGGAAGTAGCTCCAAAGTGCTACGAACTCATGGAGTGGAATCATCTATGCTAACTTGTACTCTAACGTCGAGTTTTTCCTTAGCTGCATTCCTTCCCGACGGCAGAAAGGATTCCTATTCTACAAGTTACGATACAACAGACAAAACCATCAACTAACTAACTTTATGCTTCAATTTGGATTCATTTTCATGGGCTCTCCCTTCCGTATTAAATTATTTTCTTATTAAATTTATTTATTTATTATTATCGAATTGTTAAATCTATTATTTAAAATAAAACCTTCAAATGTAAACGAACTGAATTGATTAAAAATTTAGAAACAAAACTCTGTTGGAATAAAACAGTCGGTAGCCGTTTCAAGCTATTTTAGTTCCAATGTGGATAAAAATTTCAACTCGATAGCGTGCCGCATGTTCCTGTGGGGGCTCGTGTATAAAGTGATAGGAAATAAAATTAAAAATTTGTTTATATAAGTTATTTTCTAACATGAGTTGCATTAGAGTTAAGGAGGCTAAGTACAGATATCAGATTGAATCGCGCAGAAAATAATAAAAGACTGACATCGTAAAGAAAAACTTTAAGTGAGCTCCACAAAATGCTCACTAAGGTTTTATTTTTACGGTGTCTTCATGGAGTAGTTCTACCAATTTACACCAGAAAATGTTAATTTCAGAAAAGACTGCTATATAGTAAACCGAATATATAGACATTTCTTGTAGATATTATCTATACATGGGAGAGGAGGCATAATAATAATAATAACACATTTATTTCGCTTTTCGTAAAGATTCATGCATAAGAAGAAAAGAAAGGTTTTTATCATATTTGCTTAAAGGAACAGAAAATAAACTAACAAAAGACAGCGAGAAATAGAATAAAAATGAAGGCAAAGAAATAATAAAAAAGAATCTATTTAATTTAAGAAAGAATATATTTCAGTAAAGAAATAATAAAAAAGAATATATTAATAAAAGTTCTATATCCTTTTGCAAAAATAGCCATTCTTTCAATTCACAAATACTTATAAACTTACTTATAACTTTCATCGGGTAAAGAGATTTTTTGGAAGCACAGAAAAACAACTTAGATGCTATATAGGAATAGAATTGTTTATATACCTATTATTATTATTAGCCACAATCTAGTCAAGATAAAGACATGTAGAATCGTAGACTCGTAGAACTATAATTACATAGTTGCGAAAGAAATTCAACTATTGTTGATAACAAGGATCACAACGATTAAAACAGATGAGGGCATTGGTTTCATCATTCTTCCTGACTGAAAATCCTGTGATAAATGATATGTGATACTTCAAAACTATTTATTCGTTCATAAATATAGAGGTATATAAATTATTTTTGAAAATAGGTTCAGCTTTTCTCCTCAAAAATTTTGCTGGCCTGTTACTTGGGCAATTAAATCAGTTATTGTCTACATCACTGCAAATAAAATTCCTTTACTCAACATTACACAAACTCCCATGAATTTTTCCAATTCGGTCCACTAAGAGAGGCAATCTCCTTTACCACCTCTCGTGTATAATAGGAAGTTAAAAGAGCAAAAAATCGAAAAACGAAGAAAAAAGACACTTATTGGAAAACGCTTTACGAATAATATTTTTCTTGTGACTATCTTATCAAAAAGGAATAATTTTTTCCCAACACACGAACATACATAGAGATTAAATTGTGTACGAGTATGAACGATAGTAAGCCCCTATTTCAATCAGCGAATTATCCTTTATCCCAGTTAACAAATAATTCCTATGAATTTCAATTCCCTTTCGATTTCGCCTTAAATTAAGTTTCTTCATTTTGACGAAAGAAGCTGAAAATTTCTGCACTAGCGAAAGTTTGCGTGTCATAAAAGGAAACTAATACCGCATTCTTGATGATCAAAATGCGTAACGTTCGAGAAAAGAATGCGTAACCGAAAAAATAGTGACGAAACAACTCTTTAAGTAGGGTCAACCCGGTGTCATAGATACCCCAGGTGTCATATTTCCGACGTTAATCGTTAGATTGCGATGCAAATTCCCCTGTCATGTCAGTAGTGTTGAAATTTTTACCCAGCTATCCTAAGAATTATTGATTTTATAACTGAAAAGAGGTAAGACAGGCCTCTTTTTAGACGAACTAGTTTTCTAGGTTTTCATGCAGATGATCGGATATTAAAAATCTGTGTAGTCTTTTTGAATGTTCTCTTGAAGAAGAAAGCGCTGATTGAATCTAATTCCACACTTTTTTCTGATCGCGCAGTTTTCCGAAGTTGCTGATTATTTTTAGAAAATGCCCCGCGGAGCAATTCCGTCTATGCAAGTTGTTCAGACCGGAACTAGGTTCGAATAACACAAGTGCAGAAATCGCGACGAAAATATATGTTAATTGATGCTCTAGTAGGCAAGGGTACTTTGCAGCGGCATAAGAAACGAAAAAGCTGCTGTATTACACCAACTCATCGTTCCTTTAGTTGTAAATAAACGATTAAAACAACCCGCTCCATACATAAAAAGATGAGGGCTGTTCCGGAGAACAATGGTATCTCTGAAAGAAACTTTAGCATCGGAGAAGTCTAAAGAAACATCAAGAGTGGGAAACCAAAATATGGACTTCGCTCAGAGGAAGAGGATCATTCTCCTTTTGGTGCCAAAAAGGCGAGATTTTAACATTCATGAGTCACTGCAAACGTACACCTGCTCGGGTGACGGAACATACCAGACGCATTACAATGCGCCTTGTTTAAAATCCATGAGAAGAAAAAAGCGCCGAAAATAAGAACGCGAAAAAGGAACGTGGAGAATCGAATGAAGCGGAGAGATAAAGAAGGCATTTGGGCATATGAAACGTCCTTAACTCTTAGCATGTATCCAAACCAAAATTCATGCATTCATGCAAACTACACGGAGGCGAGAAAGAAGAGACCGAATGGGGGAAAAAGAATTTCTTCGGGACAAAACAGAGGCTGATAACGACACGTGGAAGAGGGAGAGGGGTACGAAGAGACATCTGGGAGCGAAACGAGAAACGAAATCAAAAGAGTTCTTTGAGAGCGTGCGCCGAAGAAAGAGTTCTAATGCCCCTTCTGCCTGGAAAGAAACATCAGGTGTTTTTTCGCTGAAGAATGCGGTTGAGAGAAACTAAGGCAATAAAAAAAGAATGAAACGGAGCGGGCGAAAGACAAAAAGAGGGAAGGATGTTGAGGCATCTTGAAGTACACGCATACGAGCGGGGGCGGGTTAAGGATGATATGGAAAAGGGGAGGATGTGAAAGATAAGAATGGAAAAGGGGTGAGGAGGGTTTCTGCGGCGTGGGAAATGTGGTTTTTAAAGTCGCCAAAGAGAGGGAAATGCAGAGTGGGCGAAAAAGGAAATGGAGAAACAAAGAGGGCATGGATAGGCACGCAAGATGGCGGGCTGTGTTTGCACTTTGCATGGGAAAAGGTGCCATGGGGTGGGCTATTGCGTGCGGGGGTGGGACAGGGAGGAGGGAAAAACGAAGATGGGGTTAGGGAAGGGTGAAGAGGGGAGTTGTCGAGCTGCGTAATGAGATGCCAAAAATTCATGGCCCCGATGGGGAAGAGAGAGGAGGAGAAGGCATAAATGGAGGAAAACAAACGAGGGAAGAGGAGGCGAGAGAGGAAATTACATTGGGAGAATGTAAAGGATGGAGGGGGGTGGGAAAAATCGTCGGAGAGGAAGATTTTAAAATCGAAAGAGAAGAGCGATACCGAAAAAGGAGGAAACCGTCGAAAGTAGATAAACATTCCCGGCTGAGTATTTTCGAAACTTCGACACTTCACGAGAGAAAGTAACGAAGCTACCATTCGTATTATTCTTTAGCTTACCATGAAATTTTTGAGATAAAATAAAACTTCCCTCATCAGAGCAGCAATTATTCGGTTCTTCATTACCCACCCCAATGGTTTAAAATTTTTGAAACTTTAAAATATTTCTCACATATTGCGAACAATAATACATAAAAATTATATTTTTAATTTAGAGTTTTTATTTAGATTCGAACTTTAATGGTCGCCGATGAATTTGAAACCGGTCATCAGTGTTCATCAAAAAATATTTCTGAAGCAATAAAAATACATACTTCTACTCAAAAGAGAAACAGATTGCACTCAAGACGATGAGATGGAACTAGGCGTATGAATACCAAAGAAGTTCAATTGTTTTCAGAATACGTGTATGTAATTTATCTATCAACATTTCATAACTGGACATTAGAATAGGATAACAGTGGAACAGTGTATTAACTGTAACAGAGCTAACATGACAATGCAAGATGTATTTAACTGATTACATCCATATTTAATGGTTATGTGATAAGTATGTACAGATGACATGGCGAAATTAGGGAAAGAGCAAACCCAAGTAAGACCTCACTACCTCTGTAGACTGCGAATTTCTAAATTTATCTGATTGATGATGGATTATATTTACAATTATTATCCCAAGACTATTTCAACTTATAGTAACAGTAGTTTTCTAATATGATTGAATATACTTGATGAATGATTTAGCAACGGAAGTATCAGGTAGTTAAATTATATCAGGAATTTGAGAAAATTTCTTAATCCAATAAAGGAAACGTTTAGGTATTGGCGATCATAAAATAGAAATTACATTGTGGTTGTCAATCTATACCACACTGAACTCTACGTGCGGCATCTTCGTTAATGTTTAGACGAAACTGACCCAGAACTTTGAAAACACTACCGAAACAGGAAATAATTACACCGCAACGTTTTTCTCATAACTGTCAAAAGCGTTGACAATTCGATTCTCCTTCATTCTGTGCGTCCAACCTCCGCTCCTTTAATAAAGACGGAGAAGCTCCATGGCTAATTCTTAACTGAAAAACGTAAGTATCTTCCCGTTCTAGAGCTTGTAAACTAAAACGAAAAAAAGGAATTTTCGTAATTACAAGAAAAAAAATCGCACTGAAGAGCTGAGGTTAAAATTAAAATTGCAATAAATTTAGCGGAAGACAGTATCTGCGGCCGCGACGTCTTACCACTGGAGGTAAATACTTACTTCAAAGGAAAATGGATCAAATAAACGACAACATCTACGGCAAAGTGTTAAATAATGCATACATCTTTGTAATTGAAATTGTATGACGAACTGCCTTCGGGAGGTTTTGGAGGGGTTTTCCTCCCGACTTGGGTGAATACCATGCAGAATACTTTTCCCCCCCTCACACAAGTTGATTCTGACAAAGATTTCATAATTGTGCTTGTATTGTATATATTGTATTATTTTGGGGTTAATATTGTTCAATTATGATCTAAGAATGATGTTCGACTAGGTATACGGTTGCCACCACTGCAGTCTTTTGAATGAATGATAATGATAATAAATACGTAAGGAAGCTTCACAAGTGCACCGCTTAGAGGGAGATGAAGGGAGGTTAGCAGCAGTGGGATTAAATTACTAATGGTCGAGAAAGAGAAGAAAGAGATTTGATCTTCGCTGAAGGGAGAAGAGGACAGCATCCAGTATGAAGAGAAAGCGATTACCGAGAAGCTTTCAGGGGGTGAGAAACCAAAATAATAACCCTCTACTCACCGTAATGGAGGGTAGCAAATGGTGCGCTGCATAGCAATGGAGGCAGCGAGCGGAAAAACAACGGAAGATGCAAAAGACGCAAAAGAAATAACGAGAAGGAAAATTTAGCTTGGCTATGTTCCAGTATGAAGTATCTCTGAAGTATCTCGCGAGAAGAAGAGAATAATATCCTCGGAAACACGACCTCGGAACAACGCTCCGAATATAAACAGAGCCGCTTAAAATTTAGGGCCTTTTTCCTCCCTTCCTGCGCTTGGAGTGATTAGATCAGTACAAAGAGCCCTACTTCCACTCACTACTTGCGCTGCAGATCCTGTTTCATTGAAACGCCACCCACATCCTCCTCCCCTACTTAAAAACGCATCGTCGGGTTTAATTCAAAACCATTCTCTAGTTCGCTCGTTTTTCTGCTTTCCCCAACTCCACTGAAGAGAGTAAAACGAAAATATTTTTGAGGCATCACGCTATTCCCCGAGGTGGAGATTTTTCTACATTCATCGTTAACCTTTGTTGTCATTTAACCCGTGTGAGATACGGGATGCCAGCGAACTGTGGAAAAGGATGCATGAGTGCCCGAGTAGATTTTCCTATTTTCCATGAGTATGCTCTTAAAGATAGGTAACGAGGAAGCAAAAGTATATATAATTCTCTGAAAAGAATAGACATGCTTTATTTATTCCTTGATAAAATCTAAATGGGAGTGTTACTGTAAATTTGTAAATATTTTAAGTGGATATTTTGCATATGAGCTGGAGACACTGCAACGTATCTTCATTAATGTGATATACTTCATTCGTACTTCGGAACATAGCAGAGGAAAGTTTGTCTTTCATTTGCATGTATCTCAATCTCACTGGCGAATTTTTACTATAGATACTCGAGTTAGGAGTTAAAAAAAAACTACTGATACTTTATGAGAAATTAAATTTAATACAGACCACTTCCTTAAAGATAGTAAAAAACGGGCACTCCTTTCGTTATATTCGTTACCAGTGATAAATATCAACCAAATAGAAACAAACTGTTGCATTATGATGTTTAACGCAGAATAAAACACTAAATTATGGTGTAACTTCTGATTCTGTGGAATCACTCACTCATTCCGTTTTCATTTTACTCCTATCTCGAGAATCCATGACAAAAAAAATCCGACAATAGTCATTTCTGAAGCACCATCAAAGCTATTGTGCTGAGGCGTGAATGACCCTGATTAATGGTAATCAATTTGGTCAATCCCCAAATTTAACGCCTTAAAATTGTTAGACACAGGTTATGTTTGCACTTACGTGAACGTTTTCCTACCATAGAATCATGGGTCAGTAAGGAAAAAAAGGCAAACTAACACACTTCTCCTTTTATCTGGTAGATTTTATTCCGCCTCCAGAGGATTTTAGTAGCTGATGAAAGAGTTTCAAACAGCCCTCCGGGATGAATACAGCACACGTATAAGCTTACACTGAATTTTAAACGTAATCTTTATTGATAACGTTTTCAACTGCAACTGGAAATGGATTATTAAACTACATGGGAGTAATGTTGGAATTAAAAGGGATTTTTGAAACTTGTTTGGCATTTAAACCATCAGTGAAATAGGATGGATTTATTTAACTGAAGTGATTAACATGATTACTGTGGCGAAAGAGAGTGAGTACTACATACATATCAAAGTGAGTGTACGGTATTTAGAATTTCTGCATATCAAAATTGTTGAATGATGAGTTAATAACGGTTAATGATGCAGTGAATAGTCACGATTAAGCTTGGAGGTTGCAAATTCATTAACATCAGTCTCAAAAAGTGGTCTCTTAATAATTCAGTGCATACACACTAACCGATCCGACGCTTTTCAAGGGAATAGAAGAAATTGTATTTCAATCTTTGAAAATGCATTGCAGAAACGGACAAATCAACATTGATATAATCTGATCCTGAAAATTACGATGTAAGTTGATAAAAGGCCAAAATTGACGCAAAACTGATTTTTAATGTTAATCGGGGGTGGATTTAAGCTATCAGAGGCCCCAGGCGCAATAATTAGATGAAGGCCCCCACTACAAATCGTGTGTAAAAATTCGAAATTTTTCACAAAATACACAAAGAAGCATCCCTTAAAAATCTCAGTTGCTTCACTGCAGAAATAAATAGTAAGTTTTGAATTACAATACATAATATTTATACATATTAAAATCGATGATGGATAGACTTCTTAAATTATATACAGGTATAAGCAATGTAATATATTCTATAAACATATAATGAAGACTTAATAAACAAAATTCTTTATTGAAGCAATGAACCAGAACATTTTGTCATTGAGAATTTATTAGCAGTCTTATTGAGGCCTCAATCTGGATGAGGCCCTCAGCTACAGTCAAATTATAAATCCCCCCTGACGTTAATAGTAACATCCGTAACATTAATAAGAATCAAGTACCAAATACATTAATAAAATGCAAGCACTTAGATTACATACGTGAGTCCGATATCAAAACAAGACTGCGCAACTACACACCACTTTCGGGAATTTTCCCTATGAAATTCTAGGAATATTTCCTAAGAGGAGACTGTTATATGTTATTCCAGAGAACCATAACCTCTCAGCCTTCCACAGTTATTACAAATTCTCCGCATATTTTTCCCTGGGCAAAATTCGAGCCACAACATTTTACGCAGTCCGCTTAAGAGGCCGAGAGACAATTTTCTACCCCGGTTAATCTCGACAATTTCGCGCACCAGTGAAAGAAGCATATCCGATCTCCGATATGCTCCTCACCTCTGTTAGAGATGCGCACAAAACTCATCTCACGAGTATCCCGTCTCATCATATCTCAGGTAACGTAAGTCTATTCTATGAGGGGAAGATTTCTATCGCCGCATACTTTCTCCGGTTTCGAGCGAAACAATTTTTGCCCTGGAAAGAGAAGAATGCCGCGTTAGACGAAATTATTTCCGTTTAGCATGATAATATTCCTCGAGAGGAACGCTCGGGGATAACATTAGGTCTAAAGGCCGGCATTAGGGTATGAGGGGAAATGGGGAGCGAACGGAATCTGGAAGACGAGAGGGGAAGAGGAAAGCT
Source organism: Ladona fulva (assembly GCA_000376725.2). Lineage (NCBI taxonomy): Eukaryota > Metazoa > Arthropoda > Insecta > Odonata > Libellulidae > Ladona > Ladona fulva. The sequence continues at coordinate 2,317,302 of KZ308322.1, read as the reverse complement.
GCGGGAAAGGCAATAAGCGGTTTTTCTTACGTGAGGAGGGAAGATGAGTTAACTGAGATGTTACGGCACGAGGAGCGGGGATGTTCGTTTTTTAGAAAGGGAAACTTCCGCTAATAAGGCGAAAAGGGTTGCGCGCAAAATTAAAGTAAAACCGCGGAGGGAGACACGGTAATAGCGTGAGAGGGCGGGAAACAAAAAGATTTTTCTCCAGTAAGTTTCTGCAGAATTCCTCCCTCGAACCTTGCGGTTGGTCGTAGACTAAGTAACGTGGGACAGTGTTGCGTATTTCGACAGCTATAAAAAAGGCGTGCGGTTAAAACTGAGGAGGTGAACGTGGAAAATTCAGAGTGGAGGAAAGAATGTTGAGATTATTCTTTAACACGCTGGTCCCTGTAACGCAGTCTGTTTCCTCCTCTTATTTGAGGTGCGGAGGAACGCAAGAAAATTCCGTAGGTTTTTAAACGAGTAAGTACGCACGTGTGAAGGAGTTCAGGAGGCTAAATGGAACAAAAAAGGGAAGGGGTGCTGCAGGAGGAAATGATAGCAGACTTAAGGATGACATTTGTACAAATATATATATATATATATAATTCTGATTTCAGACGGAATTTTACGAGCGAATTCGCCTTCAAACGGTTTATATGACACGTATTTAAGTTACACGAAGGCGCTTTTCGTAATTTTTACCAATTATTTACGTATTCCATAAGTTATGGAGAAGCTGTGATTAAACTACGTGTTCAATGCGTATCGCTCCACCGTTGGAGTTATCCGCAGTAAACGTGTTAATATGGATCTCTACCGGAATATTTTTTATAATAAAATTAAAGTTTTAGATTGCTCCCTAATATGGACAGCTCCGACGCCCGATGGTAAATTATACTAGAGACTGACCAAGACAGGATCACTTGACTGATAACTGATTTCATTATCGAAACAAACGCAAACCCAGAGGTAGACCGAGACAAGAGACACTCGAATAAAGGATGGTTAGTGTCAATTTTATTCCAGAAACCACTACCAATTAGCAGTATCTCTTCCAGCGCCAAACGGTAGAATTGTACCGTTGGATACTCTAGGAGATGATATATGTAATTAAATGCTTTCTATCGATGTAGAAATGATTAATTAATTAGCATTTATTCCTATATCGGCAGTATAAAAACTATAGTTATAGAATCGCTAGACAAGATTAATTAATTATAAATGCATTTTGCATCAGCCCATTGGATCGATATTATTAATTCCCAGTTAATGTAAAGTTTTCGTTCATAAAATAGCAAAGTTTTAAGAAAAGATAAATTACTAAGCACGGAAGAGCCGTGCGGCTGACACCTAAGGCATAACATGTGTGGAAAATATAGTGTGAAAGTATAGTGGGAGACCTGGGTTCGAGTCCCATTCACGTCGCTATTTTCACACCTGTTATTCCTTATTAAAGTTTTGTTGCGCTTAACTGAAAATATGTAGATTTTAGCTGAAGCCATACGTTAAATTTATTTTTATTTATACTTTTACTATTCTATGATAATGTATTCTTATATTAATGTGTCATCTTTTTGTGCTCCAGTATTATAATCGCGCTACAAAGTGCCTCAAACGCTAAAGACAAATTCTTGCGTAAACATGTAATCATCCCCAAAAAACCTCATTTGGATCTCGCTGAAACTTTTCGTGCAGCATCTTTTAGATATTATAAAACGAGTGCCTGCATTTCAATTACTTTGTGTAAAATAAAAAGTGCATTTCGTGAATCATATTATTCGAAGGACCTCGTTGTTCACCATAATTCAGAGTTATGATAGGGGCGCTAATAGTGTACCACATCACCAGTTTCATCCAGAGTTTCCGTAAATGTAATGAGCAAATCGAGTATGCGAGTCTGAGCTTACGGAGGAATGGAGAGTTCTCCCATGATTTAGTTTTCCATTCCAGTAGGGTTTCAACAATTTCAGCCCTTACGTGAAGGCAGTTATTGTCTCGTGGGAATGGAATGAAAAGATATAATGACGGTTAGAGGGAGAAGATAGGGGTGGCGGTATGAATAAAGAAAGAGTGAAGAGGGAACAAATGGGGATGGAAGTGAAAGGGAAGAGGAAAACTGTCTCTCTCTTCCGAAGTAGTGAGAAAGAGGAAGAGGGTAATAGATATTAGAAATAGTAGGATGAACCATACAAAGGTATTTATGTTTTTAAGTAGCTTGATCAGGCTTATGACAGCAGTATTTATAAGCAACTGCGAAGCTAGGGGTGTCCCCTAAGGAAAATAAACTGGGACAATATTCGTTTGTATATAATCATGTATACTCTTCTCAAGCTTTAGCTGTATTTAACTCCGTAAACAATGTACATCGGAGCGACACTTAAATACGGACTTTTATATTTTCACAATCCCGACTGGCTTTTTCGGGCAGGAAATTGCTTCCTCTGGATTATTAACCTCACGTCTTTCTAATGACCATATGTACCCCATACAAATATCCTGCCTACGCCGCTCTCTATGCAACTTTTCATAATGAATGAATATGACGAAAATTTTACGTCAAAAACTTCCCTTTTAAATATAACTGAAAAATACTCTCTGATAATTTAAAAAATGTGTAAATGATCGGAAAAGCTTCTTTCCATTATTACCAACAATAGTTTCATTACTGTTTTAAGTATATAAATTTTAGTCCTCTTTTCAAACCGTTGATGTTTACATAAATCCTCGTTCTGATAACTCAAAGTAAAAATTCTAAAATAAACCAGAAAATACTATTGACTTCCGTTAATTTGTTAATTTGTCGACATCCCTGTCTGCACGGTAACCAGCCCAAATAATAGTCGGTTTCTCAATCCCTCTACCATTATTAGGTCACTGAGAGAATGGGGTGTCTGGGCAAAGTAAGGAATGATGTAGTTAGCTGTTGCATTCCTCACTGAGGCAGAAAGTTACCAGCAAAAATATTCTACGTTAGGGAAGCACAATGATACTGAATAACATTATTCATGGCATTCATTAAGGGGTTACCAAAATAATTGCCATCTTCAGTATCATTAATACCAGTATAGCTTTCATCTTACCACAGCCATAAACAAGAATAAATAATAAACAAAGTATTTAATTTGGAAGAAATTTAAACTAGAAAGTCTCATATTACATTTAACCCATGAGAATGAGACAGAAGTAAATAAGATACATTTACCTCTTTCCTGAATCAAAATTAGAATGGAATGTATTTCATTCGTCAAGATATGGTAGCGATAACAAGTGTGGAGGACAGTGGCTGCTCTTCCATATGGATCCAATAGGTTGCTGAAAACGAATAGAATAGAGAAGGGTGAGAATGCAGTAATAGGGATGATAGCGAAAAATGTCGGGATGAGCGCCGGCGAAGAGAAGGCAAGATAATTAGGGTATAGAGATAAGAGTGAGGCAAAGGAAGAGAAAGAGCGGTCGGAAACAGTCGAGAGATAAACCGATAAAGGAGAGAGGTTTCCCTCCGAAAAAGACGAGAGCGATAAAGTTTTAAGGGTGCAGATACTGCATGAATACACCTAGGTGAGCGCCGCTTCTTGTGGAAAAATATCGCATCAGTGACCCGAATCGCGTTAATTCCCCAGTCAATTTTAAGGCAAAGATTTTCCCTCATTCAGTTGAAAGTAAATTAAAAGAAAATCAATCACGGGCGAATTCCTTCTGAATCCGTGTAGTAAAATGATGAAGATTTGTTCTTTTTCTCAGATTTATTACCAGAAAATGATCGCCACTATCACGTAGCAGATAAAACTACAATAAGCTTATTTTTAGCAACCTAATTTTCGTAGATTAACTTTAATTATAAAACACCATTATTTGGGCCAGATTGAGTCTCCTTTTAAATGACCCATCGTCATTAGAAGATTAGAAACAAAGTGAAGTTGAAAAAATGGAGAAAATGAAGAAACAGGATTTTTAATCTATTTCAAAGTGTTCAAAAGCACACACAAAGAACGGTTGTGGAAAAATTGCGACGCACACTGATAAAGCTATTAAATTTTATAGGATATGCGAAATTAAAAATAATAATTTTAATTAAAAATTTTCATAGTTCTTATTTTTAATATTTCTTATTATTTTTCCTTTTTTTCTGCGGAGTCTAGGCATGTATATTGATTTAAATACAATGAAACTTTGAACAGTTATCTATTTCCTTTTAGTCTTCACTTCTCCAGAATTAGGAGAGACACTTTCTTACCATACATTTGACGTACTACACTACATTTGAAGGAAGGCTATGATCAATTGATACCAATGAAAACATCCTTACTTTCTACAAGTGTCATTTGTTTCTAGTTCCACTAAAGGGCTATCAAGTATCAGGCAGGCATCATCAAACAAAGGTACAAATTTCACGGGAAATAGATATGGAACTCTGGGTAGGAAGAGGGTAAAGAGGGATTTGGGAACATTTGCTGGAGTGAGGAGGGTTGGAGATTCTTTTTCGGTAGGGATAGAAGGACTGGAGGTAGAGGTGTACGTACCATACTCCCACCAGTAGCTGTCTTCCTGCAGCAAATTATATGGGGGTCTTAAATCTTAGGGGCCCACACATAGGAGTTGTGGGGCTTATCAACACGCTCCTGGGTAAAGTACGAGAGAATGTGAATTCATTGGTTAGGTGGTCTTTGTTACCGGTGAAGCAGGCTATCTCCATTTAATTTCACACGCTGGAAAATTTTTCTAATTTACAGTACCTCATTAAATTTATAACGCTGAATAAAACAAACATAAAAAAATTAAAAGTATACTTATGATATTGCTTATTGATTTGGTTACCTTGATAGCCGTACCTTGCCGTAGCAGTCAACGTGTTGAATCGGGTACACTTATCGTATTATTTAATCTTTAGGAATGTCCAGCAATTTAAAAACTTCTAGAGAACCACACTTTCTCTGAGATTCCAAGACCCTGCTTCGCAACATAGAAAATGAAGAAGAAACGTTCGCTTCACAAAATAAAGAAGGCGATTGTAATGAAATTATGCTACTGTTATAAAATAAAACGTCACATTAAATTACCCTCGAAATCGTGAGATTCACGCACATACCCTCTTACATCAAATTTGTCGATCGCAAAAATTCCGGAAAAAATGGGGAAAAAACGCCGAGACCCGAACCATTTGCTGACTAAATTCCTCGCGGAATCATTTCCGGGACGTGAATTACGTGCTCTTTCCTTAACCACGCCATCCGACGTATCTCGCATACCAATATTTCCCCGAAATATAAAACGAGAAAAAATTCGAGAAGAGAAAACGACGAGAGAAATTTTCCGAGAAAAAGTATCGGACCAAATTTCTTCCATTTTAATGAAAAATAGGGAGGGCTCCATCCACCTTATTGCGAACAATCGAAGGAAAATCTCCATGGCGAGAGCCACCCGCACATTTTTATATGCAAGGGTATTGCTCCAGTGTCTCTTTAGGGTCGAATTGAGCAAGAACATTATCGCTTACATTATCTTTAAAGGATGTGGGCAATGCGAAAAAAAAACAAAACTGTCACGAGCGGAGGAAATTAAGGCCGAAGAAAGAAAGAACGGAAGAGAGGGGGCTAGAGTGGAAAAGAAAGACATCCTCGACGATGGGATTGGAGAAGATAAGGCGGAGTGGAAAGGAGCTCGCGAGGGTTAGGAAAAATGAAAGAGTCGCCTGTAAAAGAAGAGAAGGCTTTGGTAGTCGGCAAAAGGCCCTTCCCAAGGGGTGCATGAGGTGAAGAGTACGAGCGGGAGAAGAAGTTTGAGAAAAGAATTGAAATGAAGATAAAATGGTGATTCTGAGAAATGGGAGGGTGTGGGAGTTGGCGGCGAATTCCCAATTCGTTCGCATTCTTCCTTGATTTTTTTTATAACGCGCGAAGGGGGGATGTTGGGAGGGAATGAAAAAGCTGGGCCGGGAGAGGAAATTAACTCTAACGCGATGTTTAGGTAAGTAATGCGATGAAAAGGGATTTAGTCCGACGGTGTTAAGGGGAGGGAAAACTCTCGGAAACAAAAAAAATAGAAGTTGGAAGAATTCCGATGGATTCTCTCGAGAAAGGATTTTACTAATAAGAAATGTTCGCATTTTAAATATTCATTTTGGCCATTGAAAATATGTCCATCGTGAGTTTTAATTATTTTTTGCTTAAAAGGCACAGCGAGGAAACTTCGAAACTCGTTAAGCTTATTTCCGCTTACACTCGGGATATGAGTTGACGGAAAAATCGGTGATTAGATAACAGTTGAGACTACTACTTAAAAGTTTTAACTTTTGAAATTAGATGTTTCCTAGGAGAAATTTATCACTTAAAATATTACAAGAAAATGTTAAAAAATTCAACTTGTCTTGAATTAGTTTTACAACTCTCCCTGAGTTCGAAATCGTATAATATTATTTGATAAATATGAAATTCATAAGGATGATATTGAATGGAAATATCTTACATTATACGTATACACTTTCCCTTTGCTGTCAATTCTAATGATAATCTGGCAATAAATCTTATTTTGGCAGCACTTATATTTACACAGACAACGAAAAGAGCATAGCCAATATAGAATAATTATTTTCTACATATTCTGTATATGTGCTGAATATATTTTGTTTAGCGCTATCTTTCATTAACCGGTACCCAAAAAGAGGAGAAAAACATTAGAGAGAATTTACTCGGAGTTATTTGCTAGTTACGTCCTACCGCATCGCCTAATGTCCCACTTGCCTCTTTTCCAAGCCTACCTAAAGCTTGACCTTGAATATATTAGTCGTAAGGTGATTTTGGATACATTACTCTAGGGAAAGCCACGCTAGCCAAAAATTCGAATAGTAAATTATAAGGAAATCAATTCTAAACAAGTTTTCTAGCTAACTGAAATGTATATATTTTTAATTCGAAATCGATATTTTCGAGACATTCCTATCAAACGTAAATTTGAAGGAAAATTTTAATTGCGGCATGTTACAAATTGCGACGAAAAATGAAGAAAGTGCTGAGTCCCATAGATACGTTAATATTTATTTATTAATTNTGTTTTCAGCAATTTGTTTTTCTGATAAAAAGCCCTCTTCAGCTGGAATTTTCCACTCAATTTTAAGATGGTTGATATGTTCAATATATTCTAAACCTTCGTTGACTTCATGCATAGCATAGCCTTGGAAAAATATCATTTTGATGTTGTTAATCACTGAAGTGTAAATCCTCACTGATATCTTTATACGTACATAACATATATCTTGATTTTTAAAGAAGGATATTAATTCACATGGAACTTCATATACTTACAATTTGAGAGAAAAATAATACCAACGATATCACAGATTTCGAGATCCGCGAATAATTTTTTTCACATAAAATGTCATTAACATCAACAATAAACCTACTCCATAGTTAAACCTTTTATTAAGTTTATGATGTGATTTGGAAGGGAATAGAAATTAGTTAACTTGGAATCGGAACGAATATAAAAAAGAGATCTGTATTCGCGCTATTGCAATGCTATGAAATGACAATTAAATATAAACTTATTTATGATTAATTTCACTGGCTAGTGGTCTACACAGCGGTTTGAGCTTAGCAAGCGCGAATAAAATACTGACAAAAGAGATAAATGTACTATTTTAGAATAGAGGAATTATATTCATCACTATCGATTTTTAAATATTATCTTCATTTATAACCTTTAATTATTTGTTTCCTAAAAACGTAATAAACTGAGAGATTGCTACGCAAGTGTTATTAAAAAATCTTAAAATAATGACAAGGCTTGAAAATAAATCGGAACCTATGTTTCCATAATAATTTGGCTCACACAAGGAAATGGGTTGGTCATTTCCTACCCAAATTAATTAACTCATGAAGCAAACGCCGAAAAATCTACCTAATAGATTACAGTCTCTTAAAAGCAGAGAAATCTTCTCCGGAGAGTCATCAAGTTCGCGTAATTTACAGCAAATGGAGAAAAAGAAAGCGGCTATCTCCATCAACTGGAAGGCACCTTTTAACACAGGTCTGAGTAAACCAAGAGGTTTAAAAATAATCCCATATTTTTATCATCCGCTTCGCAAAAATAATCTCATCCACTCTTATCTTGACGGAAGTAAAAACGAGATGGATTTCCTCATCAAAGAAAAACGTTTTAAACTTGTATAAAACAATACTCTGAAATAACTGCGAATTAAACCTCAACTGCTGTACGATCTCTCTACCGTCGGTTTAAGGTTCACCCCTTAGAAAAAACCACTCCTTGCACACAAAGTCGGGAATACATATGAGTTACACGCCAAAGTCCCGGGGAACGTTATTATTTTCCAAGGTACACCTTTTTAATTTTTTTCACCGGTGCAGGAGGAAGATGTAATGGGTGGCGTGGGAAAAAGAAAGCATGAGAATAGAAGTTGATGGGAGGGAGTAACCGCGGAGGGCAATTCTTCCTTACGTGGTTGTTCTACTGAGTAAGAAGTAAGGATGGGGGGACACGTGACCTGGGTGCCAGAGGGGATCCCTTACATCACCCCCATTACGGATTAGAAGCGAACGTTCGCGGGCTGCATCATCCCGAGGGTACGTCAATTGATAAAGCGATCCCCGCTTTTGTTTTAATTCCCTTCCTCTCGCCCGGTTTAATAAAGCCTTCTCTTCGGCGGAACTGGGGATCATAATGCGCGGTGACTTCTTTAAGGCTGGATGCATATGCAACGCTAAGATATCATGTCGAGAAATAGGTCGCGGCCATTATTTCTCATGTGACTCGAAACGAAGAATGTTTCCAATCAATAATCTCAGAAACGTTTCGATGGCTTGCTAGACACTAAATTTCGAGATAAGAATAAAAATGCACTATGAATGGGAGAATAACTAATTAACATTGAGGATCAAGAATTAACGATGATTTTTTAGTGTTGCGAATTTTTATTATGAAGCGTTTCGACTCGTGCGTATTAGTTGTAGTGATGGGACGATACCAAAAATGTTATTATAGATTCCGATAAGATTCCCGGTTTCGATTCCTGCAGAGATTAAAATTCATTAATTTTAATTACTGCAGGTTTGGGAATGAAATTCCTAATGAATGAATAATATACAGTATTAGAAAATTCAGTAAAATAATTGATAAAAAGGCTTAAAATATAGGGTAGAATATCCTTTTTATAGACAAAAATTGTAAATGTGTAAACAATAAAAGGAAACAGTTTATTTAATTCATCCAGATATTACGTTTAAGTCCTTAATCTCAGAACGAGTTAATTAATTAAATGATAATTATTAAATTATCATTTAATTAATTTAATAAATGAGGAATTGACAATGTTTAAAAACGAATTAAAAGTAAGAATTTTTATTGGTAACCGAAACATAGCAGAACAAACGGGCTTTATAGAATGTTCGAGAATCGTCAGAAATTCTAAGATTTCACTTTTTTTACGAATAATTAAAATAAATCCATATTACATACCATACTTAAACGTTGTTAAGATCTATAGATTTTAGTTTTACACATAGTACAATTAAGATGTAATTATCTATCGTCATTCATCAACGGACATGGAAAAAAGTATCAGAAATGGAATACAGAGTTTTAAACAGATTATAAAGGATCGTTTTTGACATCGGAAATATGGTTAATAATCCTAGAATTCCGATACCCAAAACTGTTTAGATATTTCCGATGCTTTATTCCGATATATCGTCCCATCACTAACTTAATTCTTAACCCATTAACGAAAAGAATAAACATATGATCACCCAGGATGCATGCATCCATCCCAGGATGGATCATGCATCCGCTACACAAATTATTTATTTCAGTTATATGAATATTAAAACAGCCGATAGTTCGTTAACAAACCGAGTATATTGCAGCTCTTCAGGACGTCCTGTCCCCATCCAATCGCTTCATTCCCTCATATTTGTCAACCTTAACGCTAACCATCACCTGCTTCTCATGATTACACCAAGACCTTCTTACATAATTCCTTCCAATACTGTCTTTACGATAGTAACTTAGCATCATTAGTATGTGCAGCTTCCAACCATTGACCTGGTCTGTCGTCTTTATTAACTTATGCCTCAAAAAGAGCCCGATCAATTTCCCTTTACAATAAATTTGGCCTTGCATCTCTCTTCGTTAGCTCGTCGAAAGATTTCTTCTTTAGTTACTCGGTCTATCCATTTATTTTCATCCTTACTCAGCAGCATCACGTCTCCATTGCTTCTAATCCTATTTGCTGCTGTTATAGCCCATGTTTTACAGCCATATAAGAGAGCACTTCATTTAAGATTTTATGAACCGATTGCTACTATCTAAGCTTGTAGCATTTGTTTTCAGCAATTTGTTTTTCTGATAAAAAGCCCTCTTCAGCTGGAATTTTCCACTCAATTTTAAGATGGTTGATATGTTCAATATATTCTAAACCTTCGTTGACTTCATGCATAGCATAGCCTTGGAAAAATATCATTTTGATGTTGTTAATCAGGCGCAAAGCAAATAATATTTGCGCGAATGCATTAATGAAATTCAAGGAAATCCCTTATACCAGCATCAGGCACCAAATTAAAGCACACAAAAATTCAACTGCCTGAATGAATGAGTCCTTATTTTTGAACTCTTGCGAATATTAACGTTCGGACGAAGTGTTCTTTGTAGCTATTTTGAATACCAGTAAAAAATTGCAGCTGAAGGCATATGTATTGAAATAAATTTGCTTTAACTTATTCATGACCACAAAATCTTTTTCCTTTCCTGTAAACATCACACCTATCATACCTTATCATCAGCAATTTTAATCCTCCTCTTTAAAATAAATAATAAAGGAAAAATAGGAGGGTCACCGGCGGACAAACCCTGATCTATGACCTATTTATGGTAAGACATCCGTATAGCATTTCGTTAAGGAAGTGATTCATCTCTCTACTCTAACATAGGTTCATTTCAACGAGATTTTCAATGAGAATTCATTTCCATGAATAGAAGATTACGTCATTTGATGAATCTCTAAACTAGTTAACGTTCAACGGAATCTCAAGAGTTTTCAATGGCGACTAAAATTTAAGCCTGATAGAAGAGCTTCAAACGTCCCCAAAGTATTCCAGTCCAGTCCAAAGCATGAACCCAATTCCGCGAAATTAGAAATATCGAGAATTAATTCGAATTCCGAGCCGAATTAATTTTTTAAACGTCCTCATCCTCGCCATGACGACTCCTTTTGAAAATCACCCTATGAATAAGAGTGTGTTTTACATTCGGCTGAACCGCTTATTTTTAATAAAAAAAGAGTCCCACTCGGGTATTCATGCATCCATCCATTTGTAAGATTGCTACGTTGCCGAGCGGAAAAAATCGCGAATCGCTCTTTACGCGCACTTTTACGCTCCCTCGGCATTCAGGGAAAATCTAAAAGGAAACTCCCGGCGACAGTTTAAACTTTCCCAAAAGCGGAAAATAAACATTTCCTCGGGAAAAAAGAGATTTCTTTTTTCGTCCCAGCCCCACTACCGCGCTGCTTGGACAGCACACGGGAGTATCCTTCAGGCTAACGAATGTCCTCTCTCTATTCATCAATCCTGCCCCAAACACGTGCAACACTATCCGCCGGATCATTTTTATTTTTATTCCTCTGCAAAATTCCGCTGCATCTACATCACCGAGTGCCTGCTCCACACATGTGCAACCATGAGGGAGGGATATACTCTCATCTACAAGGAGGGAAATAAAATACCTCCCTCTTCGAGCACCGCTGCCTCCGCCCGCAGCTTCCCTTTCCCTCCGAGGCCTCTACTGGGTGATTCGGGGTGCTTTCCATTAAATCGCAATGAGGCTGTGGAATAACCCTTGAGCCGCAACAGCAGCGGCGCAGGATCTCACATATTTCCGAGGGGTACAGAGAGAGGCTGGGGTTAAGGGTGATGCTGAGGGAAGGGACCATCTTCTTTCCCTCAACATTTTTTTCACGCGGCACCTTCAATCCCGTCACAACGCCTACTTCTCCCTCTCGACGGTGGTAATGTATCTCGTTATCGACGCACTCAATCGAGCGGTTAATGCAACGTTTAAAAGGGCGACATCTGGGGAGAAAAACGAAAAAAAGAACGGAATTCGAAAACGGGCTTGCACGAAATCTGAACTTTTTTATTTGACTATTGATGACTATTTTTATGGAGCACGGAATGCAGTCATTTAAAGATTTATTATTTACGAAATAAAGTAATACCAACTTAATCCGAAGAAATATATAGTTTACTTACTACGCACTGCTTTTAAAATCTACGGTGAATTTATGTGAGCTTTGAAATCAATCTATAAAGAGCTCTTGGCAATTTTGCATTATTTAAGTAAAAGTCATAGGTATTCAATATATATTATGATATGCATAGTTGTTAGAAAAAGCAGTGTCTAGAGCAGGGGTGGCGAACTTATTTCCATTCCTTCTATTTTCATTTACTTTGGACAGTCACGCTTGCCCAAAATGGCACGCTGGAGGATTTTTTTAGCACGCATTACCCTAATCGCACTATCCTTTCAATCAACTTTTCACTTAAAAATAAATACTCTGAATAAAAAAATGTGAAATTCCTTAATTGGTAGTGAAAATTAATGATTATTTACATAAAGAAAAACATTTTAATTCCGTCTTTGGCAGATAATATCAGCATCTCACTCTGGCTTGGCACTATATTGGCTCGCAAGTCCTTTATATTTTCAAATATGGCACTCCTGCTTCAAAGGGTTCGCCATCCCTGGTCTAAGGTATACATGATCAATAGTAGGTTGGTAGAACAAATTGGTGTGTGTATATCGAAACGTAACCTTTCGTAACGGGCAATATTTCGTGTGACAGCAGAGGGAGAAAATATAAAATACAAAAAACAATATGTAAGAATAATAAATAAGTCAATAGTTAATTAAACACATTTACCATCCAGCACATTAAAATGTTTGATTGACTCCCACAACTTCATTGGGATACTGCTGATGTAAAACAGCAGATCTTCGAAGGAAATGGTCGCATTCGAGCCGAAGAATTACACAGAAAACATTTATGGCAAAGCACTTAGACGAAGCACGAAAAAGACACTTGTCTTTTTCGTTGCGTGTTACACATAATCAACAACATTCAGTTGGATTCATGTCACGTGCTGTAAAAAGAATCCCCAGCAACGGGACTTCGCCAAATTAGAGAAGAGCTTAAATCTCAAAATTAGATGGTTAGAGGAAGTTCTATCTGAGGATATACGTGCTCATCTGACGTAGCGTGTCGGAAGTCGTGCAGCAATCAAAGGTATCATCGGAACCAGTCTCCAATAAAAAGATTGAGAATTTCCGAGTCAAAGAGGTTATTTCGAGGAAAGTCTTCGTAATAAAACGAGTTTGTTTTACTAATCCTTTTCCTTGCGCCTATCTCATCTATTTTTATTCTTCAGAAACAACTGAGCATTTAGAAATTCCTTGAGTGCGATAGCTGTCTTACTTCTTTCTTCATCACGTACGAGAACAGCTCTGAAATACTAGACCTTTCGTAACTACATATTTCCATTTTAAATGCGTTTTAGGAATTTATTTTAAACTTCTTTATTTGACGGGAGAAATTACGATAAAATGGATAATAATAAAGAAAATGTTTATTGATGACACTTAAGGTATCTTTAGTTATAAAAGAAGATTTAAATTATAAGCAGTCAAAATATCAAAAACCAGAGCTTTAGAATTAATAACAATTCCATCTTACGATGTCCAAAATTTCTTATTGGCGGATTTTTGTCCTAGAGGAGCACTCATCAATCCTCGTAAATCAACGAACATAAAATACTATACCCCAACCAGTACTCAAAATCGAGACCTCATTGTTGCTTGGCTAGCATGCTTACTCCCACCGAATATTATAAAGCTTCTTAAACGCTTCTCACGGAGGATAATAATAAAACTTAAAGATGAAATTAATCGCATAAACGAAGATTCGAAAGTACATCAAATTAAAACAGCACATTTTGTTGATATGGTAAAATAAAAATAATCTATACTAAGAAAAATTATGATAATTTATTTCTGTAAGACATGCAACTTAAATCAAAGTAAAGTATTCATAAAGCAAGTATTTACTCGTAAATTAATTCGTACTAAAACTTCTCTAAATATGAACGGATGGACAGTTTATGACGTTAATTTGTACACGCAATGAAAATAATGACGCAAACTTGTAAGATACGATTTTGCTAATTAATCATAACTTAGCAATTTAAACTTTAACATTAGCCGTTGGCCGTTCCATAATACAGCATCTAGACCTCTGAGGTATTTTAGAGAAATGAAAGACATAACCTACTTCTGTTGCGGAATCCGCCGAGTTGATTGTGTGGCTTAATTAAATTTGCACATGTGAGCAAGAACTACTGCCGGTGCATGCTGCGGCGAAAATCAGTATCACCACCTAATTGAATTAAAATTAACAAGCCCTCGTTCTCTGGTGCAATTAACATCATCCGCTATAACTTTAACCGTTGATCGAACGAGAAAAGCCGTTCCGTTAAAAAATGAAGGAACGTAACCTCCATTCTTCTATTATTTACCTCGTCTCCCATTTAAGTTTCCCAAGAATTCCACCCTCGTTCCTTCGTCCTATCTTTCCGTTAACTTTGCTCTCCGCATTCGCCTCTTTCGGTTTCTCTACGTCTTTTTCACTATCAGATTCTCCTCTTCCTTGGCGTGGAATGCAGAGGCGTTTCACCGCGTTTCTATTCCCGCCCTGGGGATCCGAGCATCCGTCTTAGCCCTTCCATGCCTCCCAAACGGCTTTCCTTACGTCCGGAAAAAAAGTGGTTCAAATCCGAATAAAGCCGAAATGATGGGTGTTACACTTGCCCACATCCCATCTCCATTTCTAACAATTTTTATTGCCTCCCTTCCTAACCATTTTCCCGTATACGTTTTCGTCCTTCATAATCCATAAGAAATATCCGTGTGGAGGCCTTAAAATGCTTTCCCTTAATCAACCTCTTGCGCTTAATTCTTAAATAAGCGCGTCCAACTCCTTAAAAATACCGTTAAAGCGCATTAATGGCATGGCTTTGAGGATGGAAACTGGAGATGAAAATAATAAAAAATATCTTCTTCGTGGGATGCGGAATTTATGAGACAGTTATACAGGTTTTTATTACTTTCGCCGCCATTTCGGGGCCTATTAATGTTGGTAAACGCGTGTATTTTATAAATTGAGGCATATTTGAAACTCTTCGGGAAAAGTTTATGACGATCTTCGAGGGTGTAGAGCGACGATAAGCGAAATATAATGTTTGAGAGGAAGATATAATTTCTTTCAAAAACAAATATATTATTAAGAATGAACATCTAAATCTACTTCTACATTTCATGGTGTTTTGGGAAAAATGCTAAATATTCTTTACTTTTGTCTATAGACTTCCGCAAAGTTACACCTGAACTTAACAAATGCCATGTCAATGATGTCTGTATAGTATATTCAGAAAGTTAAGAAACTGTATCTAAAGAAAAACTTTTAATTCCTCTATCCTCAGTCTTTCTGGTAGTTGAAAGTAACGACTTGACTTAGATATGATGACAATTAACGTATTGAAAGAACATCATGTCAATGCTACTCCAAACGAGCAAAGAAATGGTAGAATTGACGTATAATTCGATACATTCACCAGAAATTGTAAATACTGGAAATTTACGAAACGCATTGCAAACGTTTAGTCTAAACAGCTCCCTGTAAATCTAACAGAGACCATAGGCGCAAAAATCAGATTGAGGTTCCAACTAGGAATTATGAGTGAAAATACGATGTTTTTATAAAATATACAAATATACATCCCATAGAAACCTCAGTAGCTCACTACGGCAAGAATAAATAAACAAGTTTTGAATTAAAATGCATAGTATTTCTATAAATTACAAAGAATGATGAACGGACTTTAAAAAATAATACATTCCATAAACATGTAAACTTACTCAGCAAAATATTAAATTATTTCTTAGAGGAAAAAACCAGAACAATTTTCCTGAGAATTCCTTACCACAATCTTATTGAGGCCTCATATAGATGAGACCCTCATCTAGCACCTATTGCGCCTTAAATAAAATACAAATCCGCCCCTGCAGCTCCCATTTAATCTCATCTTGAACTCACTTCCATCTACAACATCTACATCCACTACATTAAAAATCTCATTTTAAAGTATCACTTTAAGCACGTAAGTACTCAAACACCGGAAAAAACCGTACGATAGCAATTTTAAAGGATTCTGTAAGAGACATTGGATTGAAATAATTACTCATAAGCAAGATATAGCTTTCGTGGAATGGTTGCAAAACGAATGTGTCGCAATAGCCGAAGAGTTGGTGATTCAACAGAGATATCCTTTCCATGACTAAATTTATCGATTGCGTTCTTGCAGCACATGTTGCAGTTTGCTGCCGTAAGACGAATTATAATAACTTTAGTTGTACATACTTCTTGTTTTTGTTCTGTATTCATCCGCCTCTTTAAGTATCTGCCAATCTTATCCTCAATAAACCTTTCTCCAACCCTCTATGGCTTTCGTGCCCCTTCCTTAAGACAGACCTCCCTGGATTCTAGTTTCTGCTTCTAAACGCCCTCTCTCTCTATCGTCTTCCTCTCGAATTCCTCCCTCCGGCCCACTTAAGCTCTCTTCTCTTCTTCCTCAATTCTGTACCTTTGTGTGCTCACCATCTCTTCAGCAACTTGCCATAGACTTGTTTCTCGATCTTGAATACATTAGACAAGGGTTCCTCCGTTCCATAGATAATTCCTTGTAACCAAATTAACCGGTTGTTTATGGAAGAAGTCCGTTTAATAATTAACAGTATAGAAAATGATCAATACATAATTATATATAAACGATTAGTATATGATTTTGCATATCGTACAAAATATCGGCTAATTCGCCGTTGTGGTCAGCCTATCACTTCTTACTTTCCTTTAAGATAATTAACGTCAATATATAGTATATTCTGGCTTATCAGAGCTTATCATTTGTAAGTAATCAGAAAGGATATGTACTGCAACGTAATAGGTTGAAATCTTTCATATTTAATCTTTCATATCTTTCGTATTGATACTTGTGTTGCTAATAATGAAATCCATTGGAAAATCTTTCACTTAGGCGATGATGGTATGTACTTACATATCTCAGTCACATTTCACTAAGTATCTACGATATAACATTTTTCGATGATAAAAGTGAATTTATTACAATATACGTCTTCATTTAATTTTGCAAGTGGAATATAAATATTAACTACTTCAGTCCAGCTTCTGTATGTTATTGAGAGAAACGCTAGAGTATTGAACGAGTATAAACGTAGTTGCAGAAATATGATAAACATAAGCTATGTCCTAAATGGAGTACAATAATAAACTTTGGTACCAAATTATCTTATTAAATGAGAAAACTTTTTTAATATTCCTCTGCATTAACAGATAAGTGTGGTTCAATTTATTACTATTTGATGCCAGGCAAGCATGCGACATTTTCTTCATTTAATGGGTTAATGTAAATTTTTTAACCGTTTCTGCATATTCTGTTGTATATATTGTTAGCTATATTCATATTTATTAATGTCATTCTGGTCTTTACATTGACCAAATTCTGTCACCATAGAGAAATTACCCAGTCCTCAATTAAAATTCCGCTGATAATAATGAAATTGTGAATCCCCTCAGCGATGATTTGAGATACTTGTTATATTTCTCGTTATGGTTTATCAGCCTAACAACCCTAATTATTTCTCATCATTTTTTGGGGGGTAAATGCGATTTTTTGCATGAGGTTACGTGAGATACGAGAGGGGAGGGTCGTTAGAATTTCTCTGCTTCTTCCTCAATTTTCTACCCTTATTTTAGAACCTCAAACTCTTCTTTCACCGTAGACTCTCTCGTCCTCCTCATACCCCTTCTGGACCGACCTCTTTTCCTCATTCTCTTATTACCATTTTTTAATTAAAAATCCTTCCTGTACATCCTCTCTATCTTTCTAGTCATGAGCTCATGGCTTCTACCTCTCACCTTTGGAATAAACGACTCCTTGTTTGATAACTCCATCCAGGTTCCTCAACAAATGAGCAGGACTGCTAAGTAAAAGTTAGAGACACAGAGCAATACAATTCAGAATTTTAATTCCACACCGAGAATGGTAGAATCTGAATTTTCCACAGCTCTCTGCTTTCCTCAAATTATAACCTAAAGACATAATTGTTAATATCTTATAGCAAATTTCCACCATAATTTTGATCACACTCCATAAAATAAAACTAAAATTCTTAATCCCATAACCAACATAGGATATAAAGATAGACGGACCCTTTACTGGCGAGATTAAGGCCACGAGGCCCTCTTATCTACCTAACCACCTTTGTCGTTCTAAAATCTGCAGAGATATACTCGTATGAAAAAAGAAAATAATTAGAGATTAGGGCGTCTGAAGAAAGCTTCGCAATCACAAGGAAGAATGGACTTGAAAAAAACTTCAATTTGCTTCTTTAAATTGAAATTGAAAGACTTGAACACCCTTACCCGTTTTCTAAAGCTTCGCAGATTAAGACTGGCAAAGAAAAGTTCACGTTGCAAGAAAACACGTATAGAGAAGGGAATTAAAAAGCCACAAAATATAGAAAAAATAATTATTGCAAAAAAGTAAAAATGAGAAATTAAAATGATAATTCAAATAAAGATTGAGTATTCGCAAAAACTACAAAAAAAGTTGAAGGAAAGGAAAACTACGAAAAAAATTAATTTTCGATGGTGCCCATTATCATGACCAGATCTTGCTTAATAACTTTGTTATGAATATCCTATATCTTCGATCAGTGCCGCGTCCGAACATTCATTGTTCCTAGCGTAATTAATCCACTATGTAATCGTATAATAACGCGGATAAGGAAATCCTATAAGTGTAAGATACCAATCACGCGCAGCTAAGAAAATCCTCACCACGTCCTATGGCTGGTTTACCCGACATACTGCGATTTCTTGGAAGACCCTTCTTCCTTTGGATACTTTACGGCGCAGACAAATCGTCTGATTTGACCAACGTTAAGAGGTTGCCATTCAAGTTAGTCCTTGTAGGTGGCCGCAGTAGCACGCTATGAAGTGCTGCGATAATTTTGTTCAGTACTGTACATACCTTAAGATATGTAAGATAAGAGATGGTATAGGAGAACACATTCTAGGATTTAACACTTCATAACTCCAATATGCTCAGAATTTCTGATAATATAACTTTTTTAGCAGAAAAAACTGTTTAGAACTGTTTCAGTTATCTGAGATAACAGTGTTCATACAAGTCTGTAATGGGTGAAACATTTCCATACTCTTTCATAGAATATGGAGATCTCTTACCGTATTGAATTCCTCATGCAAAATTCACGTATATTCGCTGATCTTTTATTTCATACATAAACTTTGCAAAAGCAAAATTCCTAGATATTCCGGAAATTCCTGGATGCTTTGAAAAAGGAAAATGCAGAAATGTATGATAGAGTAAATTACTTATTGATTATTCTTATGTCTAGTGACATTAACTCATTCCATTCACATAATTCATTATTGAGTAATATTTTTTAGGTCCATCGAATTTTTATTCCAATCAGAAATTGTAATTTTCATTCTCAAGAAGTAACAGCTAGGGAACACAAGTTTTCTCAAAAAGAAATTCGAAGCAGGGCACTGTGTATCACATTTTTAGCCATATTTCCTTCACAGTTTTCACTGGCTCAACTAGATTTGAACTATATAGTCCCTTAAGTGTCACGAGAGGAACCATCTCTTTGAAAGAAAACATATGAAGGTAGGAATATTTATAATCTATTCTATAAGTATTTTAAAATGTCATTCTCAGTACTACAACAACCTGAAATTCGTCCTCGAATCTAGATATCTAAAATTACAAAAATTCTTTCAGCTTTTTGATCTGATGCGAGAGAAAAAAGAGAAAAAACAAGTTTCCTAAATGTTCACAACTTTTCCTTGTACACAGAACAAAATATTGTAAAAATGACGTATTAGGACTAGAAAAAATTTATTCAGAATTTCTACCGCTCGAAGTAACCCATCCTGAGTTTTATCGACAGGTCGATTCATTTGATCACTTAAATATGACGCTAAATGATCATTTTGAGTAAATTAAAAATCTTTCATTAGAAACGGAAACATTCTAAATTCAAATTCCTAAATTTTAAGAGAGACCAAAGCGTGCAATTATACTCTTGGGAACCGCAAAATACTTCTCGCGAGAGTGGTAAGACGAAATAATTTCACCCCAGAAGAGAAAACGTCTCGAAAATAAAACTTCTGCAATTTCCTCATTACCTCCTCGCAATATTTCAATTATATTTTCATTTTCCGCCCCTGAACAGATAACCCTGGTAATATGGGAGCACGAAATGAAATATTTACGCAGGGAGAGAAAATCCCCTCGTCTACAGAAACCTGAATTATTTAAACTACTGCCTTACGACTATGCAGAGGTTTTGAACTACTCCGAAGTAGAAGAGCAAGGATAGATGTAGGGGAATATTGCAAGACGGAAAAACGCACTTTCAAGGGCGAGCAGTTCATTAAAAACCCTTAAAAGCGCAGCATTAAAATCTAGCGAATGAAAGAAAGCGGGAAGGTAAAGCTTGGGTACGGAAAACGCATAAAGGAACGCCTTTCGATTTGAGATAATCGCATCTCACTCAGACGCTCGGAACGGCTCCCCGGAGGATTATACTTCACGCTTTACACATCCCGCTACCCATACAAAAACTCCCGGGGCGTAAAAATAAAAAATGACGAGACTTTATCCATTTCCCTCCCGCACTTTCTCTCGCAAGAGAATATAATTACATCACTCGCGGACGCATAAAAATGCAGGAGGTCTCATAATGCTCGCGAAAAAACATTTACCCGGAATGTATGTGCGGGCGCCTCTAAAATTTTACCCATCCCGATTCCGGAGAGCGTGCGGACTAAATCGCCAAGACGAATGGATTCCGAAGAGGGAGATGGGAGATAGGAGGAGGAAAGTAGGGATATCGCGAGAGTGGTAGGCCTTGGATTGAAAAGAGTGAGAAAAGCAAGGAAAACAGCGAGAGAAGGAAAACATGCATCTCAACCTTGAGGAAGAGAAAATGGGAGAGGAAGATTTAAAACACCCTGTCTGGAGCTAATAGTCTTCCAGGCCTCTCTGGATTGACAGGCAAGGTATTGCGACGTAGTTATTTCGTTGACGAAGAGAAAGACTGTTCAAAGAGAAGGCAGTAGGATCCGACGAGGGGATAGCATACGGGGAGACGTGAAGAATCGGATGCTGCTCCTACTCTACAAGCCATTCCTAACAGGTTCATCTACGATATTCTACGTCTAAATATACATAAATACCATGCAAGTCGCCTTTAGGCGTAAGGGATTAGGGGTATAAACACCAAACGTTCGAATTACCTCTTTAGCTTATGGTTATCGCGTACAGTTCGCGGAAAGTTCCTTAAAACGACTTGTCTTCGCATCTATTTCTCTTATTTTACGCTCATTATCTGATCGGCCAAGGAATCAGAGAAGTCAGATAATACCGATTACATCTTCCTCAATTGTACTTCCTCTGAATTTATTAAGCAATCGCAGCCTAGCTTCTAATCTCCTTTCTTTCAAGGATTCACAATTCTTGTGTATTTTCGAGATATGACATGACTTTCGTGTTTATTGATGCTGAACGGTTTTAATTACTTTAGTCTCCCTTAAAAACCGAACATTAAAATAACACTCATACTCAACGGAGCAACCTTTATAAGTACTTGCGTTGAATAGAATTGCATTTGGATCAAAAACTTGGGTATTACGAAGTATGTTTACATAAAACTTCACTTAAGTTAAAATGTATACACATTTAACTGCACTTGAAATTACTACCGTTCAAATAATTATCCTAAGCGTTCCTTCGATCATCATCAATTTTACTTTTTCCTCTCATAATATACTGTATTGAGGCTCAAATTATTTCTTAATCTGTTTTAAAGAAAAAAAGAATCTCGTCCATCCTCTATATCTCTATATATACATTCAGCCCATCTGTCGAAAAATTATTGATCAATCTATAGACCCATTGAAAATGTCAATTGATAAATAACATCTCCCAATCTCAGAAGTGTAGCTCCAGTGGAGAGAGCTTAGAAATAAAACAGACACACCATGAAAACGAACAGAAGCGGAGAACATGTCTCAATCAATCACAATATGAGCTTATTCTGTTAGATAAGCATTTACTCGTATGAAAGTTATGCTTAAAAGAACTAGTACCAAAGCTCGAATAAAACATTAAGCAAAATATTTTAGGGCAAAAAATGGAAATCCGTCAAAATAAACTTTGAAGGTGATTCGCCAAATTTTGGAGACACCTGTCAACTGTATGATGAACGCAATGAATTTTATTCTGGACATCAAATAGGTGACACTTGCTGACTCAGTGTAATAGCGTCAACACGGAGGAAGCATAGAAGGCTTCCATAGATGTGCGAAGGCTCGAAATTTTCTCATTCTACGCTCTTTGATTTTATTCTATCTCTATGGAGAATTCTGAATGATGGAACTAAACTTCGAAGTATGAAGAGATGGAAATATGTATTTATGAAAATGTATTCGTAGTGTTACGAACTGAAACGTAATGCAAATGAGAATAAACTTTAATTTTGAAAATAAATAGAAATAAATGTATTATGAACTATGTAATGGAATACATGCAAACTATGTATAATATAACATGTCGTGGAATTAAGTATAACTTAAGAAAATTAGTGATTTTTGTGAGGATAATAAAAAAATCATATGCAAGAAGGGAAAGATTTAAGAACTACGAAAATGACAAAGAAAACCTAATGAAATAACGAAGAAAAATAAAGCATTCTGAAACTATGAATTCCAGTTTTCTAGGTCTTTATCATTCGAAAAATAGTAAAGGAAAATGTCGGTATTTCAGGTTATCACTTAAAGAAAAATTTTAACCGTTAAATTGTGTTTTACGGAAGACTAATAATTACAGATTATAATAACTAATTAATACAGGAGCGCTTTATGCCTTAGTACCCACGCAAGCCAGCCTCGGTGCAGTAGCATGACTGCCTAGCAACACTGAGGTCTCTAGTTCAATTCTAGTTCAATTCTGGAAGTACAAGCCGAAAGACTTGTCTAGTAAATATTTTCAATGAATATCAACGATTTTATTTTCATCGGGAATTAAATATTGAAAAGTGCAATGTTTTTAGCGTAGTAAAAGTACGTAAAATACTGTGATCTCATGAAAAGTGGAAGATTTATCATCTTCGACAAAAAGCGTAATAATTGAGAGAGCGAGAAAATATGCGAGTATAAGCATAACATTAGAGAGAGATAACACGAACCTGGAGACCGCATGAATGAGCACGTTGAATTGTACAATCAATTTCTAGCAAATGGCCTTCACAGCAAAAAACCTATTCATAAGGAGAAAAATTACGTGAGCTCGTAGTTAAATCAAGAATGAAAATTGCAGCTAATAAAAACCAATGTGGAATGTCGCACTTTTATAATTATGTAAAAATTGAAATTATTTATCGTCAACCATGGTGAAGCATAAACTCGTAATTTAGTGCGTAGTTAAGAAACTTCGCTAAATAGTGTGATTAAAGTATAAGTATTCGAGGACTTTATATTATGTATGGATTTCCGTAATTAATCGATGGTTACATTCCATAAATGTGTTAGCTTGAGCAAAACATTTGTTTCATTATAGATGAAAATGGACCTAATATTAACAGGGTGGTATATGCACAGAAATCTAATCTTAAACAGACACAAATTTATGAAAAGAATGGAGAAGGAAATAGAGCCATTAATGCGTTCCTTGATATAGTGAATTCTATGAAAAGATGAAAACTGTGTATTCATTTCAATAAAATTAAAAGGGAAAGGATAAATTTGTTCCACAAGTAAGGCACAAGTTTTGATTGACAAAAAGTCAAGTATAGGCTCGGAAATGAATGCATGAAGTCAACGCCAAATTCTATAAACTTTTATTTTTTTAAAGCACTGGAATTGGCAAAAACGAGTCACAAAAGGAAACGTAAGCCACCTCATAAGAAGATGGAAAATCAAATGATACCAAAAATGATAAACAGTGTAGTTTATACGTTAAAAGAAAAAGAATTATTATTAGATAAAAAAACTCTGTTCATGAAGCAAAAGCAATGGGTGGTGCGTTAATGTTTACTATTTGTATTGTAAGCCTTTTAAACAAGCGATAGAATGAGGCAAATCACGCTGTGAATACAATGAAATGGATCAGGTCCACGTTAATGGGAGAGTGATTAGCTGAGCCTTCCGAATTAGAATCAACTCTTGAAAAAGTTTCATTAAATGGAAAAATGTTTGCTTTAATGCAGTCATGAAGTTAAATCTGAAGAAAGAGAGAATAAAAAGCAAATGTGTGGTGTAATTAAGATGTTACACCGAAGAAGTGTTAGTATGAGAAAGTGACCCTAAAACACTCCACGGTCCATAGGTGTGAGATAATGTAAAAAGGAGCTACTAAATAACAATTCCGCCTCTTTATCTTAAAATGCTTAAAATGCATAGATCTGTCCTTTAATTATTTTTTTCAAGTAATAATTCCTGGTGATTCAAGCACAATTGTAAGGGTCGATGTATCTTAATTACATAAACTTGTGATAAATAAAAAAATTCACGCCAGAGTAATTTCTTGTAACTTTTCGTCACAGCTTAAAGACTTGTTTTACTTAAGTATGCTCAATGGCATTTCATATTATGTCATTATAGTTCCGTAGCATTACTATACGACATTTTATTTAATATTAATATCTTAAGGGCATTTCATACGATATGCCGTTGGTGCCAATGATTGATAATTAACTCTCCAGTAACTAACATCCTAGAAATGCTTAAAATGGTGGAGGATCAGTCTGTGGCCGTCTTTCGAACCGCCATTCTTTCGTAGGAGAGGCTTCAGAATGGACGACAAGGAAAACATTTGGTCTCGAGTACTGCCCTATGCTATCGATTCCACCAAAATGTTCACTTTTTATACATTTTTATTTCCAGACGAAGACGGACTCCGGGAAATACAAACAACTCTCTTGAACGGAAACTGCGATACCGCTCGAGAAGGACTTTCCAAAAACTACGCCATCAGCTGGGATGAAACGGAAGGAGCAAAAAAGCAGCGCCTCTCCAATATTTTTTTTTACTCGCAGATCCCGAGCTCGGCATTTAAATATCGTTCGCTTCGACGTATTCCTTTTTATCTCTACGCCATCAAACTCCTTATTTATGACCCTTGATTTTTCGTTGGGATGCATGACCAGAAGGCAAAGTGGGAAGCAAAGTTTACGAGGGTAGAGATGAAGGAGACTTTGACGGTGGCAGTGGATTAACAGGGCAACAGGCCGAGAGTGAGTACGGGAGGAGTCCGGAGGAATTCAATAGAAGTTCGACAAAGAGAGAGAGAAGGCGGAATTTGATAAGGAGGGCAGAAAGGGGGGTGAAGTTCGGTCGTGCGGCTCGAGGATCCTAAAAAGCTGTGCAGGGATAAAGGCGTATTGGGGTGAGGAGGAATAACCGAAAGGGATGCGGAGAGATAAAGAAAACCCGATAGATTGAGGAGGGAAAGATGTTGAGCGGAAGGTGCTCGAAGTGTGAAATGAAGCGAAGAATAAGAGCTGGAATGAATCGAGAATGCTCACGAAGGGCAACTCATCGTCCAGTTATTCACCGGATTTGTGCAGCAAATGCGAAATGTGCTACAGAGCATCTAACCGAGCTACTTCTCATTCCGGTATTTGCTGATGTTAAGCGAAAAAAAAATACGGTTCGGTTCCGGATTCGAGAACGAATTAAAATTTAATTAAATTAAAAAATAATCCGTAAGCCGATGGAACTCGCGTTTCTAGGAACTACCCTATGCGCATTTCGGAAACAATGTCATCATCCTCCAACGTTCTACAATGGGAAAAATTTTCCAAAAAAATCTACTGTCATACGGCTTACAGAGTGTTTCTAAACCTCTAATTTATTAACATCCGTGTTCCAATTTTCTTTTCTTTCGATAGCAAACCCGGAATCGAATTCTCGAACCGAACCTTCAAACAGAATCTTAGAACCGAACCTTCGAATCGTTTCAAACCCATAATTTATCATGGCAATACTATATCCTTTCGAAAGGTTTTTTATCATTTATATATCTTTTTGCGGAAAAATAAATTTCAGAATGTAACAGTAATAGTAAGCTGAAAGTTGCAGTTACACATGTTTAGTAAACCCTACTCGATTTACAAATAAGTAAAAATAATACTGTTTCGAACTACAAATCGGAATGGAATTAAAAGCTGTTCGATACCCTTGTGTTAAAAAAATCTGTCTTAAAAATTATGCATTCTGTCAAGCGGAAACATTAAAGGATTATAGGGCTATGAAGGAATAGGGAATTTCTTGTTTCATGAAACTTAAGCGAGGTAAAAGACAAAGGTGACGACTTTACTTTCAGTGGACTTCCTATTCTAAAAATTCGTTTTTTAGTGATTTTTCCTACACCTAAATGAGGTTAAAGTTTTAGATACAAGTTTTTAATTTTATAAAGAACATAGTTCAGAATGACCAAAAAACATTCCTCTGGCCAATATAATAGATAAGTTACGATCAAGCTCATTGAGGATTATTTCGAATTTTTCTTCGAATTTGTGTTTTTTTTTGTATGTATAGCCGGAATTTTTTAAAATTAATCACGCATATGATCAAAATGGGTAGAGGTCAGTGAGAAAATTAAATACATTTGAAAATTAATGAAAAGGAACTCTGAAAGTACAAAATATCTGACGAACTGAACGTCATATTTTTCTTGTTGGCGTTTTTAAGATAACTTAATTACCTTTGCATTATTTGCATTCAGTAACGTTAAAACTCAACTTTCTTATTATGCATGGAAAGTAGAGATTATTGAATCCAGAAACTTCTCAAAATTTTCCCTACTCAATCTCAATTTTAATCCGTTTTTTACGGAATTTATTAATAGTAAGGATAGGTATTTTAGAAGATAGATAGATAGAAGTAGGTAGATAGAAGATTTTGTAATCTCAATCTCGTCAAAATAATGACGTTATATTTCTTTGAAAAAGATAAGTTGTGCTTTTCGCATAGGTGGGAATGTTATGAAATCACAAACGGGAGACAGGGCAAATCTAGTTTGAAACTATGATACGATAACTGGACACTGGAATAGTTTCCTATTCCAGTGTCCAGTTATCTAGTCTCCTACTACATATTTTGCTCTTGAACAAAAATTTGAACACGTGACCAAATAATTTCCGCAATATATAAGATGCATATCGCATGTATACACGAATTTATTCTGATATTTTATGTGAACAATAAATAGCAAATGGATAAGAACGAATTCAATTACGTAGAATTTAAATAAAATAGAATGGAATCGAATTTCTATGACGACTCCCTCATTGTGTCACTTCAGTGGCTTGCACGTTTATGTGGTCTAAAAGAGAAAATCTTACTCGACGTTTTTCATTAACTTGAAAAACACTGATAGCTCATGATGACAGTTTTCATGTGATTTTTGACTACACACTAAGCCTAATCTTACAATGCAGTACACTTATGGTGAATAAGTATCATTTATCTATTCGTAAAAAATAATGATATGTTAATATTGTGAATTAATACCTCACTCTTTTTATACCTTTTGCAATTTCGAAGGAATGTTGACAATGCCACGATTGAAAATCTCTCAAAAGAGAAAGAAATTGTGCTTAATGTCCCTCTCTTGAATACCTAAACGCGATTCTGATGCTATGACTAACATAAGTTTGGTGGAGCGTGATAAAAGGACGAACATGATATGTGACAAACAAACAAAATAGATATACGACAAATAAAGGGTGTAGCGTCAAATCGAATAGTCAAGTATATTTGAATAGTCAATCGGAATATACTGAAGGAAAAATGCCTATTGATGGAAAATTTACAGCGTGAGGAGCAAAGAGAATTATCAGAGACGTTATTTTCGGAGGAAAAGGTAAAAGACTTTCGTAAAGAATATTCCCATAGAGATTAAAACGTTTGTATGGAAACAATACATATGCGTTTTCGAGGCCCTCGTTGGATCTTTGCTAAGCCCTCAAAGATGATAAGAAGGCGAATAACTTCCAAAGTAAACGCAAATAAATAGCGATCATAAGCAACCATCAACGTATGGTGAGATTAATTTCGAGATCTTTACAACAATGGAATCGAGCCCTTCAAATAGTGCAGAAAGATAAAATTAAGATAGTAGAGAATGACGTAGGAATGTCAAGGAGAAATCGTAATACAGAACTAAACAGAGATATATAAATAGAAACATTTATGATGTGATAATCAGAAGGAATTTAGTCACGGAACTCTTATGTGAGAAGCATGAAATGAGCTAATTACTTCTCAGAGGAGTGCGTGTATGGCAAGAATGAAAAGGTCAACAGGGCTAATTGAAATGAGTACAACTAGGTAATTGGTGAATGTATTTGTAAGGGTGATGATCACCTTCCTAGAACCAATGATTCCAAGAACTTGCGGTATGTAAGAAGTCCAATGTAGATCAATAAGCGAAGAATGAATGAACGTATGAACGAAATGTGTGCATTTTAAATGCAGTATGCTGCCACAATCAAGATCCAGGTTTAACCTAAAGGGAAATCATTTCTTCCAAAGATAATGTAATTTTCTCGAGCTGTTTAAGGATAAATGTTTGTGTCACTGCATCTTTTCATGGACTCCCGGAGAACCAAGTGGGCAAAGCGATCGAATTCAGTAAAAGCGGTCCCGGGTTCGATTCCTGGTGGAGGCCTACGTGCGAAATGACCTCAGCTGTTGGAGCACTTTTAGCAATAGTACTACTACTGCATCTCCTCATAAAATGAACAGAAATATAATTACCCCACCCTTATATGCCACTCGATTACGGTATCTCGATTACTCGATACGTAACGGTACTTTAAAAGTTTAGCATTATAAAACGTATTTATTTAGGTGCAATATTCACAAATATCTTTAAAATGTTATTATGTTAAGTGGAAAATTCAATTATTATCATCATTCATTCGCACTCAGACGTAATTCTCTTATAAAATAATTGTACTCTAGACCTCATAAACATTACTAAATAAATATTTACTTTTGGTTTTTTATAGATACGAGTGCGCATTGCAGGATTATTTGAAGAACCCAATTAAAATACCATAAATTCTACATAGCTTTCGATTAGTTAGTTACTACTCATTTGTACGCGCTCTTAAAAGATTCGGTTCATAATTTTACTTAATAAACTTACGTGTTTAAAGTAATGAGAAAATGTGTTTACTTGGTAAAAATATTGTAATGTCATCAAATCGCGAATCCCAGATTATTCTGCAAGAGAAACAACCATAGACCACATGCGATATGTACGCCTTTAAGGTTTAATTTTACAAGAATTGATGATGATTCGAAGATCGATTTGACAACCTACAGGATTCAATTAAGATTTCTCCCACGAAACATTATCTGATAACAAAGTGAGGTAAAGGGGATTTTTCGAGGTAGAGATGGAGGAGATACCAAAAAAAGTGAGGCTACCGGGACATAATTTGTATCAAAGTAGAAGAATGAGGCAAGGACAGATTTCTCGTAAGCCTGAGAAGCAATACGGGCATCGGAAACAAAGGATTAGGAACGGGATGAGCCGGTGGGAGTTGAAAGAAAGAAAGAAAAGGTGTTTATGCGAAAGTGCACGAGTGAGGGAGGGGCGAAAGGGTTTAAGGAGGAGACGGAATGTGTTGAGGGTGAGTTTCACTCACAGAAGAGAGGAGGGAGTTGATAATGCGGCACGTGAGGTAAAAACAGTCCGAGAGAGGAGATACACCTTGCGAGAGGCTAAAGGATTTCCAACGTCGTTGGGGAAGGTGAGTGGGAGATTGTAGAGATGGGGTACGAAGGAAGGATGCTGTAAGGAGCTAGAAAAAACATTCGCAGAATGGAATAACGGGGAGAAGGAGAAATAACGGAGAAAGGAGAGGAATAAAAGATGAAGGAAACGGAGTCGAAAAGGGAGCTGCCCTAAGACGGAAAAGAAAAAAGAGCAGCTTCTGAAGGGCTCTTTTGACGGAGCATTCGCAGTCACCTTCCCAAAGCGAAAGGAATTCGGGGGACGAAGTCATTCACGCGCCTACTCGTATATCTCGGATAATTGGACGGGAGCATTTTTCCACGGCGCTGGAATTAATTTTTAAGCGTAAGCCATTTTGTAAATCATAGCTTTTATTTTGTCGATATCATATCTGTTGTGAATCATTGCTCAAACGTTCGAAATGGAAAAGCGCTACTCCGTGTCATTTACTTATTTTTCAATGTGATAATAAACATAACAAATCTTTACTCCACCATTTGATATACATACGTTATCAACAAAGGAAAAACTGAAAACAAAAAAGGAAAACATGGAAAGGAGGAATATAGGCTCAACATAGGAAACACCTGTTTTGTAGTTACCTCAAATTACATCTGCTTGCAGCCAATTACAGTGATTTTATGCTTCAACATTTTATTTTAAATAAGTACGAAAAATATAAGCATGTATTCACAAAATGTATTCCATTGAGAATGGTAAATCTTTTACTTTTCTTGGGAAAACAGATTCTGAACTTATATTTGTAAGATTTACCGGGAGATCACATATTTTTGGCCCAAGATAGATATACGGATGATTAAAAAATTCACATTTGGTACAAATCGTGTCGATCTCAGGAATTATTTAGCTCTAACTAATCGCTAATGTAACGAAGTGCAATAACGTCACTTATATATTAGATAATTACGCAAGTGATAAGATGCCCCGAGAAAATTTTCGAATCTATCAAGATCAAAGTCCAACGAATTACGAGGAAAGAAAGAAATTGGAACACGGATGTTAATGAATCAGAACTCATTAAAATTCTGGAAACAAGGGAAAGAAGGCTGGTTAATCCGTTTCCTTTCCCTTATTTCCAGACTTGATCTCAGCGGGTAGGCACGAACTACCGACGAATCGGCTCTTGGAGTGTATTTGACCTCTAGCACAACAAAATAGTTAAATAACAGCATTCTCTTACACAAATAATTGTCGTCAAATGGCATCCATGAATTATAATGACGCCCCAATCAAAGTAATTTCTACTCTACTGAAGTTGAATGGATATTTTTATTTCCTATTTTCTACTTCCTCCCATGATATACGAAACATCTTCTGTAGTAATTGGAAGAATGAAGATAAATAGTTCTTCTGACAAAAAGATAATAAAAAGAGAAAATAAGGATGAAATTAAACTCAATTTTCAATTTCTATTTTTTTAATAATAATTTTCATATAATCGTCGTTTCCGGCGGGATGAAGACTAACAATTCTCCTCTTCGAACGCAATTCTTACAATTCATGAATTAAATGGATAAAGATCGATTAGGAAATAAGTAATATATGAACTTTCATATCCAAACAGGATCAGCAATGTTAGAAGTACGAATGTGACCTTATAATTAACCTGACAACTCTTCCACGGATTTTAAGAAGCTAATTAACTCCAACATAATCTTTAAGGACGTCTTACTGCAAAGAGTTCATCACTCCTGTCAAGATTTCATTTTGGGTCAGGAAAACAAACGCAGCACGACCTCCTCTCCTCGTTTCCGGGTTATTAATCCCAAAACTCCGAGACTGAAAGCGTCTCAATTCTGCTCCGTTTACGGAGCCACTTCAGGAAACTAAGCGGAGAAGACAGTGGACGGAGAGTGCGGAACTATGCAAATACACGACTAACTAATCACCTCATGGGCACCACGCGTTTAAGACCCTTCTCAACTCACGGCAATAGAAACGGAATCGAGAGAGGGAAACGGTCGTGAAAAGTTTCGAAGCCGAGAAAGAGGGAGAGAAAGTCCACTTACCCCACGAAGAAAGGGCCGCGGTCGAGAAGGAAGGGAAGAAGAAGCGGAAAGAGGAGAAAATTTGGAGAAGGGCAGTATGATGTAAAGGTAGAGAAACTACAAGACACGTCGCGCTGAATAATTGAAGAAGGGCGCGAGGCAGAGGACGGAGGAATTTTGAAGTGAGGGGAAAACTCTTGAGAAAGGAGAAAAAGAGTGGAGAGAGGAAGGAGAGAGGGAAGGAGAGGAAACGGGACGATATGAAGAGACGGAAGGAACGCCGTGAGGGTCGCAATGGGGAAGGTTTCATTTATGCATAAGTCCATCACACGCAACGGCTGGGGTCTGGGCTGAGGAAAGGGGTGGAGAGAGGAAAATTGAGGGAAGAGATGCCTTCGGTTACTAGGAATGCAATGAAGTTCCCACCCCAATCCCTCCTCTTGACGACTTCTTCCAGCGGGGACGCCATGCTGTATCGGAGTTCTTGCAGATTTCATTCTTACGCAAGAACGAAAAAAACCCGCTCGCACCCAATCAACAGCGCTAATTCTTTTAACATCGGAAATTTAAATTTCTCCATAATGACGCCGATAACCCAACTAAACGGATTCCCCAACACTAACGAAACCAGTTAACCCAAATGAAACTATCGAACTCCAAATAATCAACCACAATAACACCAATAGTCTTAAATCTAAAAGGCAACGGAACAGGTTCGATATAGGTCAACCACGACTACAACACCGCCAGTTTGTAGAGCATGAACTACTTTGTTCGGGAAATAGTGAACTTATTTACATATCCCCCCCAACCTACCCAACCACACCCTTCATAATATTGGTTACCATTGACATTTTGAAACGATTTATAACGTATTTATGACGCTTCTAATCCTTAGGATTATAGAATACCTGTTGCAAGTCGTTGCAATTTTTACTTGTGTGGCGCTGAGATCATGGTTGACCAATATCTGACCTAAGTCAAAATAACAAATACAGGGTGTTACAATAATAGCGTAAGATTTGAATTTTAATTTAAATTTAAACTTTCACCAATTTGATAGTAATGTTTAACAGTAAGTATGCGTTGTTGTATCATGTAGCGCTTCATGTACACTACACGATACAAAAACGCGTCCTTATTGTTAAACATTACTAACAAAATGGTGAAAGTTTAAAATTTAAATTCAAATTCAAATCTTGCGCTCTAATTGTAACACTTCGTAGTTGCGATACGAAAGTATCATACGGCAATACGGCGATACAGCAGACATTCTGGTTTGGGAAAGTCTACTTTCTTACATTGGTCCCTAGCGAGGGTTTGGGTTCTTATTACGTAGCATTTGTGTTGACCTTGTCTCAATTTCTGCTCTGTCAAAATTTGCTTCTCTCTCCCCCTGCTGTGCATCCGAGTTCCGTAAGCTAACGTGGGACCTTAACTTTTCCAAATGGTGAAGATTTTTATTCCTCGATTTTATTTCGAACTGGGATGCTGATCTTAAAACTCGTTCCATCATCTGAATTATTCATGGATAAGAATAGGAGTTATTTTATTCCGAGAAAGGAATGCATAAAAGAAACTTTCGCGCTTTCGCTTTATAAATTTTGATTTAATTTGGCGAAGGAAGCGAGCAAACGTGAATAAAATATGTCCTTTATTTGCTTGCGATACTGCGTCGCCCTTCATTTCTTTAGAGCGTAAAATGCTTCCTCTCGAAGCAAGCGATACAATCTGAGTGTCAGGAAAAGAAGTTTCTTACTTGATCACTAAGTTATATTGCGGATACATATTTATGACCTGAGTGGAACCCAGGCATTAAAGAATTTCCTTTTCACGAGGAGATTGGAATTAGGATGTATGTATATTGGGATTCCGAAACATCAGCGATGAAAATAACCGTACTCCTGTCTCAGCAGATGGATGGGCAGTTGGGATGGATTATTATAATCGGCACATCATCGCTAATACTTGTAATTATTATCAGGGATTAGGAACCCGAATATAGAGAAGAATTGTTCTGACTCGAAAGGAATTCTATAGAATGTAATTGGAGCATTAAAAAGTAAATGGATATCAAAAAATAGTATTGGAAACGAACACCTATCTAGCCAAATATATTTGAACGATCTAATGGTTATCATTAATGGAAAATTATCGAACTAAGGAAAACTTTATTGGATTTAACTTGATAACCCGTATAAAATAAACCTTGATCGTCCACCAAGGATTTGAAAAAGAAATAATGATTTATCGTATCGCAAGAGGTCACTACGAATAACTACTCTTTGTGGAACCTGGCTATAATAGCCAAAAAGAAAAAGGAATGGGAAAAAGATACTACGAGATCGGTACTCCGACTAGTTCTTTTTTAACAGTTAACTCAGCACCCTGAAAATAAAATTTACTACATATGTATATTTCGGTAAACAGAATTCAACTCAAATATTTACAAAATACTCGATAATATACTCGAATAATATCATTTACAAATATATTAAAAAGTTTCTCGTACAAAATGATTAGCATTAATTAGATCCTATTTCATTGATTACCTCAAATCTATCAAGGGAAGTTGGAATCGTTAAATTTTATCCGACTCCCACGCGTTCCCTATGCAAGATAGATCCAGACTTCACACCCCTAGAGGTGAAACCATTTTTATAGCGTGCTTCTGCTTAACTGTATTGTTTCATAGGGAAAATAATTATTATCAGAAGTATGTCAACGACGAACTGCTTGATGATATTGTGACCGTTGTGACCAAGTTTTTACTCCCCGTGGGTCGCATTAGCTCCTGAAAAGTCTTGGCGAGCTGATGCTCGTGTACTCTGCCATGCTTTCAAATCTAAATATTTCATCAATAATCATAGTAGCTTAGTATAAAGAAAAGTAATATGAACATAATTTCAGATTAGATTCAGATTTTAAACGGAAGTGAAGAAGTAGAAACGGAAAAAAAGAAATATTTGACATAACTCCCGCCTCTCTCACATCCGTTAGAAAGCTTTGGGATGGGAAAAAATGAAATTTAATGGAAAAACCGTCTAATGTGTCAGACAGAACTGGTTAAGAATCTGCAAATGAACTTAGGAGTTGGAGGACTCTATATTAGATGTAAAGCTAAGTTCTCCTAAGGTATTCTGAGAAATTCCATTACTTGATGCACTTAATACTTTATTTTCTTTTTATGGTTTGGAATAACATTATTTCAAGGACTGTAAGAGATTAAGAGGAATGAAAGACAAAACGACTAATGGAACTAATTCACGGCAAAAGAAAACACAGCCCGAATCAAGAGCTATTTTCACCATCTCTGTACAGCATTAGAATTTCATGACAACTCAATGGGAATCACCAAACCTGGAAACGGGGAGCAAATCAATTAAGAGGGCATCGTCTATGATCTGAACCCTCAAAGATGAGATACCTCACGCGGATTCTTAATATTTCAACTTCTCAGATTCGGTTGCACAAGATTATTTTCTGTTTGTGCCATCATCGCGTCATCTTCTAGTCGGCTAAGTACGTTTCAAATTTAATCACCTTTCAGCTGAATTTATCGCGGAGGCGTGACACGTATTTTGAGCAGTACTCTCCTCCTCCAGCATGAGGACTGTAAATCCAATCTCTGAAGTTTCTATGGAAACAAGGTAAGGAAAAATATCTCTCAGCCAACTTCTTCTCAACGAACTCTTCTCTTCAATAGCCAATGCATCACCAACGCTCGTTAATTCGAATTTTCTGTTCTTTATTTATGTAGAAAATCTAAAATTATTCCATGAAATATAGAGGAGGTGGATATATAATATACTTCCTTCTAGGCAAGTTTCCTCAGCGCCGCTACCTACGTGCCAGTGAATGCATGGAGAACACAGAATCACGGCACTTATCTTCAACATGACTGCATGACAATAGAATGTCAGAAAACTCACAAAAAGGGGGTGATTCAAACGTGAAAGCCCCGTAAGAAAGGAGAATTCATTCCTTTAGAGAAGAGTAGATATGGAGGAGATAAGAAATACGAGGCCATACGAATGCGAGTAATTCTCTACATATTAATTCCAGAAATGAAGGTAATAATACATCGTCTCCATGACATCACTAAAAGATATGCGAATATGATAAATTTGCTTTGTGCACGCCTTTTGAATGAACTTTCTCTCATTATAATTGGCCTGGTAAGTTACGACCTTTGCCAAATGAGATGGGTGAAGTTGGGTCATACCAAAGAAATCTGACGTTTCATGATGATGCAATATAATTAATATCCGAGACTACCTTTCCCAGAAAGGTATACGACCCAGCGTCTGCGATACGTTTATTACATTGCATCACCGGCTAATTAAGTTACAAATGTTTCCAAATATGTAAATAAAGAAAGCTATAAAAGTTTAACTATCATGTCCGATGCGGTAATGGAGCAGCCATTAAGAATGTAATAAACTTAAAAATTTCTTTCACTTGTTATAATAAACTTTAAATGTTGTAATTATTAAAGATAAACACTTTTATCGTTTCTTAAGGTGACTCATTGTTAATGAATGCAAATTCTTACCATCCACAAGAAACGTATTTATATTTTTGTTAATGTAAAACGTTTATTGCGATGTATTAGGTCAAAAAAAAGGTAAACATTGTGGAGAAGAGTAAGATGGAACTTAGCCATATGATGACGTACAGGATTAAAGGTAAAGGTTTTTTGAACCTTCGGCTATCCCAAAACAGCACTCAGCTAAGGCATTAATATTTATTCCAAAATCTGACTAATATTTACTAAAAATATATCTATATATAACCAATCCTATTTATCGCTCCTACTCTCAGTAAGTCAAAGTGATAGCATCGAAGAGGTAAATCGATAGATTAGAATATCCATAATCGAGTTTTTAACTCGCAATTTTACGGCCTTCAGCCAATAAATCTGGTCGATTATAATTTTCTAAAAATAGACATTAAATCTGATTAAGAACGTAACTGCCTGAAATTCCGTTGGTTATAGTTTCCTTCGCCTCGAGCATATCATCATCAATCGGTGGACATTTAATGTCAATCGCTGGACATTTTTATAGCATGTGCCTTTACATGACTGTGAATTCGAAGAAACATTTTATGTCTGCTTAAATCGAGGAATGTTGTTCATTATCTTCACATAATGATTTAAACTAAACATAACAGTTT
Organism: Ladona fulva; assembly: GCA_000376725.2. Taxonomy (NCBI): domain Eukaryota; kingdom Metazoa; phylum Arthropoda; class Insecta; order Odonata; family Libellulidae; genus Ladona; species Ladona fulva. The sequence continues at coordinate 2,280,152 of KZ308322.1, read as the reverse complement.
GCTCACCATTAATTTAACTGCTGGTCAAGAATAAAGGATGAAAGTGAGAAGATAATTCTATGTTTAATGAAGTATCATACAGCGTGAATGAAGGAAAAGTATCCCTGACTGATCCCTGAGGAAACTTGGATCAGATCATGGCGATCATTCGTAATCAAGGCGGAGAAAAAATATGTTCTCTGTTAGTGTTCCAAGACATTATTAAGTGAATAATACTACATAATATCCTTACCATAATTAGAATGTTTATCACGCTCTCAAATACACACCATGAATAGATTTCGCGTCATAAAGTGTGGAAGAGTTCCCTTCCCTTGATTATGAAGGTTAAATATACCAGGGAAAAGGTGAATATGGAACAACAGACTGAGCGCTTATCATGAACGCATCAACAGCGGATGGTTCGTCAATGAGGGATGAGAGGCCGTAACTGCAGATTCGAGGCGGAATAATTTCGGAGGCAATCCCGAAAAGAGCCACGAACAGATTCCGCCGGCAAATATAAGTAACAAGCGGATTAACGAGGCAATTTTCAGAATCGCATCAGCGCAAACAACGTTTCGAGTGATCGCGCGCAATGCCGCCCTTCACAAACACTAACCTGCCAAACAAAGCAAAAAGAGTTGCAAACATATCGACGATTTCGGAGCGCATGTATCGCTTATTAAAGCACGGTCTAATTAATCCTCAACTCTATTAATGGAAAGGGAGGAAAAGCTTAGAGAGGTTAATTCAAAACGATCGAACAGTTGAGGTGTTACCTCCCGGAAAATTGCACGATTCGATGCTTATATGTTGAGACGTGAAATCTCGAACTTAAGTAAGAAATGCTTATTAGCAAGTAGACTGTAAACTATGGGTTGTTTAACGATAGATTTAGAGAAATGCCAACATAACAATTATGGATCATTACCCTTTGTCATAAAAATAAACTTGTTAAATAAAACAAAGGTATATTGCAGATTGCCACTGAACTTGACCGAGAATAAATGTCCATTTATCTCTTTCGCCTGACACAATAAGTAAAATGGCCAAACAAATCAAGTTTAATAATACTAATAATAATAATAAATCAAGTTTTCGCCGGAGAACTGACGTCTATGCGTGATTGAAACGGTAAATTTTCGTGAAAGTTTTTGGAAAGAAGCTATTCCGCAATAATGTTTCTCCAATCGTTCTGAAAAACGGAGTTTACGCAATTCCATTATCGAAAGGTCCTCGAGATTATCGAGAATCCTTAAGAAGGGTCGCCTCCTCTTGGCAGCGGCAACACAAAACAAAAGAAAACAGAGGTGCGAGAGGGGATGGGTCTTATAAATTCGGAGTCAAGTCTGAAAGATGTGACCTGAAAATACTTGATTCATTCCCTCGGCCTTCTTTTTTCCCCCCTTTCAATTCTTTGAACCAATCAATCACATCGCTTCATCTTTCTCTCTTTCTTTACCCTAATTAATAATTCTTCCTTTGTTTTCTCCTTCCTTCTCTCTCTCTATCTGTACCCCTCCTTCAGAAACTTTTTAGATCCGTAAGCCATTGGCTTTTTTTCGACTTCCCCTCCCAGAATCTACCCATTTTATAGAAGTTTCCCTTTTCGAAAAAATCTTTACAATTTGTAGAATTTGGGTTACGTATTACGAAAATTCAGTACACATTTTACGATCGACCACAGTATTTTTACAGATTTTGTATGTATAATGCCGGGATATCATCTTTAAAAGTAACTACGAAAACAAGTTTTAAAAATCAGCAAAATAATAAATATATGATACAAATTTCTTTTATCTATCAAAATATTCCGCTGTATTAAAATGAAAAATTTATGAATGAAAATTTTTTTTCTCATCTCGTGGATCCTGAGACAATTGAAATAGCTTGCGACTCAGTTCAATCTATAATTTACATCTGTGAAGGATAAACAGGAGTGAAATACATTATAGCCTTAGTCATTCATAGGTTTAACTCCTAAACTTGCAAAGTAAAGACCAGCGGCAAACTCTGGCAGTACTTGAGCATTATGTTTTCAAACATCAACTCAGAATTTACTGATTCGGCCTCGACGTTGTGGTAGCTCTCCATTATAAAGAATAAGGAAAACAATACCCTCACCAACGACCACCTTTTACCCTCGCCTTCCCCAATCCTCTTCGCAACAGTGAAAATTATACTATCACCCTTCCCGTAAACACCCATTCTCAACCCTTCCCTTCCTCCTCCCTTTTAACAAATATGCTTGGCTGAAACCTACTGTCTTGTCACCTGAAGGGTCGAAACCATGACCATTAAAAATTATTGTAAAGGCAGAAGTATTATTTTCCTTATNAAAGCTTTGCGAAGTAGCATATGTTTTAGGAACTCCATTATAACCTGCAATTTGTGTAATAATTACTTTCCCCAGTAATAGATTCTCCAATGAAACAAGATTCGATAATTTGCCATATGAAAACCATATTCTTAGAATGTCATTTAAGATTTAAAGGTTTCACTATGATTAAAAAGTTAATCCTTCTTCGCTTTGCATACGTACATTTTCTTTTACTTAAGCCTGGCCTTTGCCTACTTATCTCTTAAAGATACTATTCTTTGCTCCTCTCGACAACGCGCGATTCTTTTACGAGTATCTTCATCTCCGACCTTCACATTATGTCTGCGCACCTACCATTTCCTGTTTGTTGCTTTTTATCACTCGGGAGCTTACATTTAATCGACGAACAAATACAATAGTATAAGATTGAATCAGTGAACTCTCAATGTACAGAATATTACCTACGAGTACTACGTCCTTCTAATTTTACCTGTTTAATGAATAAGTGCTTTAATTTCTTTCGTAAATATTATACCGTATGTAGGAATAGCAGTTTAAAAGTTTTGAAAATTTCCAGTTATGAACACAGTTTTCTATCAGTTATAAATTCTAATTGGGTATAAAACTATCAAACGCATCGTTTAATGATTTGCGAAGTCTTAAGAAGCAAGTGTGACGATGAAAGAAAAGTTTGGGGAAGCATTGCTTTGTGAGGGTAAGTGAGGTAAATTATTTCATCGTTTTACAAAAAAATATAACGACACCTTCGCCAAATAGGAATGAACTAAATGAAAAAAACCCGTGAAGCATTTAAATATACAGATATGTTTCATCAGAAATATTGTAGAATACGATGTTTAGTGTTAAAACAAATAGATTATTTTTGAAAATTGACAATACTTGTGAAATGTCAACCAAATTTTCAGGATTTACTTGGTATTGGGAATGAAGCATCAATTTTTAGTCAGAAAATTCAGAAAAAACAGAACAGTGCTTCGTGTAATATTTTGATCCTAAGATTAGTAAACTGTTTAGAATGATAAGTTGATTGATATTGATTCTCAGAATTTTCTGATAATGCTCAATTTTGACCGGTTTAGTGGCGGAGTGGTTAGCACTTCACTCTAAGATCCCGGGTTCGAGTCCAGCCGAATGGGATTTTTCTGATTATGGGTCGGTTGCGTGTATTCGTTAATAATAATAATTATTAAAATGAATCTAACTGGGATTTTTTTCTTTCTCCGTTAAAAAGTTATAATTATATCCATAGTATTTAAATCTAAATCGCAAAAGCGATGCGATCCATATCTTTCTGTCCTTGGTTAACGTCCTCCTTTCCTTAGGCGCTCTTGTCAGAGTTTTACCTTAAGGAATCATTGTCATCAGAGCGATAATTACGCCTTCATCGATATATTATTGAAATGAGAAAATCTTGGAAATAGATCTAATCTCAAATTCATAAACTCAAATTAAATTGCGAAAATACTCGGGAGCTATTTCACGAAAACATGTTTAACGTTTCAGCATTTAAAATTTTTAACCTATTTAAAAACTAAACCAAACAATTACTTGAAACAATAGGAATGAAAACCAATAAATTAATATGGAGTGAATAGCTCCCATAGCTTTCCTTCCCCATACATAGACAGAGGTCGGGTGAAATATTTTTATCTCTTATACTTTTCTTCCTTTTACCTGTTAACCTTCCCACCGTGTGATAACTTTATTGGTTAACAATTATGTATTTATAAAAACTATTTTAGACGGAACATGTGTAATTAAGTTTGTTATGATAAATTTTAATCCGGAGCAAGTTCTCACGCCTCTATAGATGACGCCTTCTGCGCAGAAACTGTTTATATAAAATAGATTTTTGGATACATAGTTGCAAGTTTTTAATATCTCTTTTATTAATAACGTTTAAAACTAGCATGAAGTGACTGTTGAAACGTTTGTACATAAAAGCATATGTTAAGCCAAGAGCTCATGATACATCGTTCAATTTCTTCGACAAAATTAATCTCGCTAACCATTTTTACCATAATCATTAATCCAAATAAGCTCACTGTCAAGAAAGTAAGCATCGTGAAGCAAAAGAAGAAAATATGAAATACTTTTCCTAACTACGTTACATAGTTTCGCTGAATAATTAAGCAATGAGGTAAAGAGAGCGGCAGAGTTATGTACACATTCAAAATTATACTTGAATAAAAATCAGGAAATTTGTCTTGGTTGCTAAGACTATTTGGCTAATGTCACGAAAAGAAAAGGCATCAAACTATTCATAGCTGAGCAAATGTGTCTCGCTGTAATCTTGCGAAAGACAACAGGAAAACAAACTACAAAATAATAGTTAATAGTAAATGATAGTTGATGGTCATCAGCCAGTAGGCGAGATCATTAACCAGAAATTTCCTGAAGACCAAATGAAGTAACTACTGTCTTATTTTAATTAAGACGTTTTCATCGATTTACCGTAACCTTTACTGTAAAACCACTTTCTCAGTACTGGATGGACGTAAAAATTTGAACTCGGTCTCTTGGTCTCTCTGTAGAAGTTTTCGCAAGTTATAACTCACGATAGCTACAACTTAACGATTTATTTTATTCTGATTTATACGATTACGCGCCGAGGAATGTGCAGAATTGCGTGGAAGTGGCATGGATACATGTCTGCAGAATGCGAGTGGTTGTCCATGTGAACGCAATACTATATGAATAACACTTTTCATAGCATTTGATAAAAACCAATATGAATTCCATCGAGCAGTATTATTCGCACCTCAATACCCTTCATATCGTCACAGCCTTGGGCTAGAATTTTCCGTTCGATCCTATTAAAATCCTTTACTTTTATAATTCCTTAACATTTTACAGCTATAAACAACAGTAAGAAAAATAAATGAGTGATATGTATTTATTAGTTGTATCAAAAGAAAAATGAAAAAATGCATTCGATAGATAGTTGCAGGTTAGATGATAATAGATCATTCGACGAGATGCTAGATCCGCTCGGCTACATTAATTGGTGTATTTTTAGGCTAGGAGACAGCTGTATTACAATGTTGTATTTTTATATCTAGGAGATATTTCTATATTAATAATGTATTTTTGTTACTTAAAAAAGTATGTACTGTAATATTGAATAGCATAGCTAGATGATGGATATCATGCAGTAAGCAAAAGCGTTGCATTATCATCAATAGAATGGTATATTTCACTGCATGATTGCATCGCATAGTACTGGAATAATTGTAAAATATTAATAAGTTACGATCGGACTTTGATTCTATCAGTAACAGTAATAATAATAATCTAGTCTCAGAGCTCCATTTACACGACTACAGAATGGTAGTTAAACTTGTTACTACATCTCCGTAGTATAGTGGATCTATGTACATGCTTTAAGCACTCAATCTACAACAGCAATCTTCCCTCAGAGCTCCATTTCTACCACACGAACTCACAGCGAGGAAGATGGGGCCATCTGAGCCCATCTATGCATCCCCTCCGTCATTCTTCGAAAGAATGGGTGTAAGACATCGACGCAGGTAGCGCATGACTGAGCTCGAAAATTGCAAAGCAGCGGAGATGGAGAGAGATGAGATTGAGGCTGATCAGATGTCGAGAGAGAGACGACGAGACAACGGACCCGAAACTAACTCACGGATGTGAGCTAGAGATGGTATCGACTGAGTCGATAAACACCGCTCTCTTTACTCCAAAGAAAAAATTCACGGATGCTGCGGATGCCAGGTAAGTCGTCTCCGTAGCAAGGAGCTGCACGAGCTTTAACTGGGTTCTCCGACTTCCACGCAAATGGAGAGAGGCAAATGAAATTCCATCGGAGATATCGATGCTTTCAAGAATTTTAGCTGCTTTCAGCGTATCCACTCTATTATTCACAATGAAAAGAACTATGCTCTGATGTCTCCATTGAACGAGTCCAGGATAACTTGAGTATGTGCCTAGTGTCGTTGCGATTTCTACTTTACTATTCCGGTTCCTAAAGCCTGGTGCATTCAGCTATCATCTACGCCATATTTTCGATGGAATAGTCATCTATAAGCTTAAATCCAAATTTATTTGGGTTGTTCATTCTATCGCTGAATATTATTCAATTAAAATTTTCGCGAAAATCTGTTCGTTGACATAAGAACAAGTAACGAAGTTTACATAATTAATTTCAGAGGGAAGAAATTTTTTTTAATAAATAAAGGAAATAAAGGAGTTTTATTCGTTTTCGGCCTACTGCACTCCGAAAGCTGTTCCCTAGAGAACTCAAAGTTGAAATAAAACAAACTAATTTCAGAATTTTAACAATAATTTCGATAAGTGAATACAATCCGGTTTCCAAATAAATCGGCAAATAATTCCAGATGAATAAAAATATTGATTAATATGTAACTATACAGGTCAAATATTATTTTCTACTCTAAAACTCACAGAATTATGGGAGGTTTTATATTTAAAGAAAATTTTACCTAGTTTTTTTTCATCGATTCACCAAAGATTTTGAAAATATACCGTACTATTTTTTTTTAATTCTCGACTTCCATTATTCAATTTCCCTTGTTATTCCTCGAATTATATGTAAACGGATACTTGTCTTTTATTCAGTCAGGCAAGTCGATTAAGATGAACTCCGAATATAGTTTCATGTCGACGCAGCCTTTAGGTCTGTGGCAGGGCGTAAGTCCATCCATAATACACGACTAAAAAAATATAATTATATCTACTTCTCGAGTGGCAAACAGGTAGAAGTTTACAGAATTGAGCAAAAAACGTGTTTTCTTGACTCGAAAGAGAGATTCTTGTGATAATAATAATAATAATAATTAAAAAAGGGCAATGAATAAAATTACTTTGTGGGTTTAAAACGTAAGTTAGAACTAATTTTAGAATTTCACATCAAGCATATAATGAGATTTTAAATCACGAAATAACAACCACCAATGGAAGTTTGCAAACAAACTACGGAGATAAAGGAAGACGAATGTCTCACATTTATCTCCATTTATGAATAAACATGACTTGAACATCTATGAAGAAATTTCGCACGTACTCCTTAGAAAACTGCTACTGCGGTAGCATCAGCAAACATAATTTATTTCCCTAGCAAGACGGCGAATAAAGGCACAAACTCGCTTGTTACAATGTGATTACGCAAGTGGAGCATTTCCTGGACTTCCAACGAGCGTCTTCCATTCCGCGGAAATAGGCGTGCCTTCCTCTCACCTCGTGCTTCTCTTCCCCGCGCATGTATGTACCCTTGGACCATTTACATCCGAATGAAGTCCAAGAAAGGGAGGAAAACAAGGGTTTCTTTCCCAAGGGTGAGCTATATCCGGAAAGGCATCCGCTTTCCTCTACCTTCTTTTTCTTTGAGGGTACACAATATCTTCGCAAACTCATTTACTCTCACGAGGGTAACCCTTATCCATTCCATGAAAGATTCGCGAATTACTTTGCATTCTCTCCATCTGACTCTCAACATTGCATTACGTTTAATGTTTCTGTGGATCAGGGTCACCTCGGCGACTGTCTACTCGACGATAGGACAACTAGGCGATAGTCAGCTAGACGAAAAGACCATTTTGAAACAAAACCAATGCAATATGGATCAGGGTCACCACGGCGACAGGCCACTCGACCACAATACAACTAGGCGATAGTCAGCTAGACAAAAGGATAGCTTTGAGACAAAACCAAATTTATGTAATAGGCGAAGGAATGTAATTCTGCATAAAGATATAAATGAAAACGAAACATTATTAATAAGCTGATAGTCGACGAAATGACCGTCGTACAATGGCCACCAAATATGTTTCCTCATCGCCTAATGATCACTCGATTAAGTTACCGTTTCCACCTCGATTAGAGGATACATGGTATTTGTCTCTGTAGTTCTATCTTCAATGCTTGGGTAATCTTTCTCGAAAACTTGAGTTTTATTTGAAAAAAAGCAGCTAAAATTTGTAAATATTAAGATCTACCGAGACCATCGTCGAGTCTAAAAATATAAATCCGGAATGTCGGAAAAAATTCTAAAAGGTACAGAAAATTTAAATTATTTCGATTATTAACGACGGTGAAGGTGGGAGAATCTCAGTAGCTCTGAGCTGAGGCGCGTTATGATTTTTTAAGCAAACAAGGAAAATATACCGAGAATTGAAAAAAAAACTAACGTAGTTGACACCCTTACTTTTTACGTTTGGGGTTTTACGGAGTACTCCTCAAAGATATTAACTCACCCATCAGTGGTATCTTCTATTCTTTTAAAAGTATACATATCAGGTTACTGAAGCATTTCTTAATCAACAACATTTGCCAGGAGTTTATTTTCCCGATATAATTATGCTAATGATGAACGGATGCCCCGAAAAATAGGTAAGACTTTGTAGAATTACTCGAATTCCTGTGTGCCTAAATTTGGGGATTTGGAAGCACTGATCATGTCTCACTTGACCTTTCGATGCCCGTAAATGGACGAAGCACTTTCCTCGGCGGTTAATGGGGCGTGATCGGTAATGGCCCGCGAATAGATCAAGAAGGTTCGAAGGAATGAAAGGCGAGGCTACGGGAGGAAGAAGGGAGAAAATGAAGGGGTTTCTTGGGGGTGAACAGAGCGATGGAATTCGATAACGATAACCGAAGCCTTAAAAACTTATCCGTGCCCGAAGTTAATCTGAGTTTTTCTCATTTATCATATAAGCCCTCATCCGAATGGGGTAGCAAATGTTAAAGCTTAATTGGTGAAGATTTCCGCGGCTATATTCCAATCTCAAAAAAGTGAAAGTAAGAGACTGAATATTGACTTAATGTGAAATTAATATCCTTTCTCTAATGGTTTGAAAGAGAAAAGCCGGGACATTAATGGATTCAATGAGTTTTAAAAATTCAAGAGCTAAATTGGCGCGAGATCTTTGCTTATTATCATCATTCATCATACTTATTAACAATTGCCATGCAAATTGCCGTAATTAAAGTTTTAATAGAACTAAACGGATTGAATATTATACACATATACATTTATTACACGATGATAAGTATTTTGGCACTCTTAGTGTAATGGCCGTTTGGGCTTATTATTAGTTCAGAGCAATTATCGTACAGGGAAACGACATACCCTTGCTTTGTTTAAATTATTTATTAACCTATAAATACGATAAGTAAAATTAACGTAAATTATTCAAGTCAGTAATTAAGTAATTATGCATCTTTTATACTTAGGGGCTAATGAAAACGATTAATCTCCTTAACTTATTAAAGATTATGCACAAAAATTTAATACATTATGGAGACGTTCCACCAAAAATCGCATGATATTTTTCTTCATTAATCATCTGACTTATTGGTCAATTCGTTATGTCAAACGACGGAATAGCGCTACAAACCACATTTGGTTGCTAAGTGAAAGATACCCATAATAATAAAGAGACCTTATTTAGGAAAAGATAGACTGATAAGGTTTTTTCCTCTAAATGTTCGTCCTAAAAATTGAAAAGAAAGATGGTACATAAAACAAAGTGGACAGATTATAAATACATACTTTGTGCAGACACGGATTTGCCATTAGGCGTACTTGCGGAAAGCCGAGGGCCTCGCCGTTAAGAAGGCCCAGAAAACGACATTTTGTCGTTTTCTAAGATGAATAATCTCTTGGTGGGATCTCAAAGTGGTCGCTACGGCTATGGCCTCTGATTGCTAGAATTCACCCCTGACTTTGTGGGTTTAAAAAGCTAAATTTGCACTTAGGAAAAAATACAACTCACACAAGAAGAGGGGTGTGAGGAACCTGCGAAAGCTTCTGACAAATATAACATAGCTATATAAATATAGCTTCTGATAAATATAACATAACATTCACGTTGGTTTTAATTGATACTCTCATAAGAACTTTCAATGTAATCGAAGAAGAAAATAATGAAACCGACAGCGTATTTTACTCATTTAAATTTAATGTGCATTGTTCGATAAAAGCAGAAAACGTTACATCCAGGATTAATATTCTTCATGAACGACTGCTTCTTTATCAACCGCGGCTTAGATAGATAGTAAAATGAGGAAAACGTTCCTTTGGTTTTAGATTAAAATCTAGTTTTCTAAGAAGCCGTGACTTCCCGCCAAGATTGTTTACTAATGACACATCTCATTTGTGCACGCCGCTGGCGTTTTTCCTAACTCCAAATGCGTTATGCAAAGAATCTCAAAATTTGTTTTAATGAACCTATGAGCACCTGCGTGTTGGAAACTAAAATGCTCAATTTTCGATTGAATAATGAACACTAAATCATAAAATTTTTCCCAAAGGAAGCAGTACCCCTATGGCAATAGACCACGTAACCACTCACTCTATCCGGAAGTCCCACCATCCAGGCTGACATGGTCCATTAAATATCTCATGTAATATGTAAACAAGGTCAAATTTGAGCTTAGCCCATGAAGCGATAAGCTTTTCTCCTGCCAAGCAGACAGTTATGATTCGATCCCTGCCTAGGGTATGTCATAATTCATATGCATTTTTCGTCGATTTGAGTTTAAAGAATGATCGTGTAAAATAAATACCAGATGCAAAAAAATAGAGTAAGAATATGTGGATGAAGCGTAGTGCTAGCCGAACTATCGTCATTCCATACCGTTAGACACGTATTAGCAGCCTTAACCTGCTTACTTCCAAAGGTAGTAATATACATATATGCTAACAATAGGAAATATTATTATTAACAAACTGCTTTTTAAGTAAGTTTGGCGCGTCTTTAATTCCTAAACACAGATTTGAATTCAACAAAAAGATTGTTTTAATAATGCAAATAATAATAAAAAAGGTCTATCTTTAGGTGAGATCAGACAGAAGAGTCTCTTCCTTCATCCAACTAATCTTCAATGAATCATATCATACACTGCAATAATATACATCCAAATACATGTGATCAGAATGATCATAAAAAGATAAGTAAGGTAAAACTTTTGAAGAAGATCCGGGTTTTGAAAACCTAAGAGCAAAACTAAGGTTAGAAGGTCCACAGCGGTAAAGGAAGGAGGATGAAATAATCCTGGGCATACTGCCAGATGGTAACAGCTAACAGAAATAAAGAGAAATTGTGTTCAATAGAGTCAAATTACAAAAATAATACGGTAAGTAAGTGTTAATTAATGGCAAAGTATTTTCTAATTGACTGCTAGTCATAAGACATTGTGGGAATTGCATGGGAATCAAGTCTTGAAAATAATTAAAATTAGGGAAGGTAAATTTAATTTTCACGGGGGCTCCCGGATTTTCCGGGTTCGATTACTAGTGGATGCCATTTGAAATTACCTCAGCTGTCGAAGAACTTTAGAAAATACTACTTATTTAACTTTCTCTCCCTCAGATTAACAACGATCAGGTAGAAAATCTTAGAAATTCAACGAAGAAATTTTTCCGGAAAAAACGGCTTTCATTGCGATAAATTCCCTTGTTTTTCAGTTGTAGAGGCGCATACAACTTAAAAATAAAATCCAAATTAAAAATACCACATTGCTATACTAACAATGCGCATATTATTCATCCTCTTCCAGACATTTGTACGCATACATTGACATAAATAAGTTCCCGATTGTATTTCATTGGTTGACAGAGTGGATGCCCCCCCCTCATCTCGCCAATTAACTCTGCATATCTTGATAGTTCCTCGAACTAATTTTAGCAGGTGCCCATAAAGAGAACTCGCTGATAATTGAAACGAATCAACAGGTATTCCATCTCATCATATTGACTTCCTCATGGAGCATGAAAATCAATATAACAAATACAATCCAAGGTGAACAAACTTCCTGATGGAGCCAGACGAGCTGGAAATAGTAACTATTGAATTAAACACTGCCGGCAAAGGAGTCAGAGGCATTCACAGCTTATCAAGACTTCCAAGTACAGTGCACGCAATGACGGGTTTCTTCCTCCCTGATTTTCAACTATAAACATATAAAATTAAGGCGACCGTTCCAGGCGAAACCGGGTGTTAATCGATGCAGAGCCGAGAGGTATCACGCAAAGCCTATCATTCGCTTGAATAATTGATTTTCGAACGCGATTGCTATATCTCAGGGAGCTATATCGGATCATTTAATGCCAAGCAGTGGTGCCAGTTATTTATATTTTGATAATATATAGCTTAGAATTTCTGAATGAATGCTTACTCTTTTTTCAACCTCATTCCGAAATTCTTAGCTTCATGCATCGGAAACAATAGGAAAACAAGACAAATTAGAGATAAAACTATTAACTAACTGTAAGACGTATATTCTTGGTAGCAATCATCCTGAAACTTCATACGTGGCTGTATAACAAACTATATACAGACTTTTTGCGTTGGTTAACATGAAACAGGAAAGGAATCTCGCACAGAAGGAGTATTCGAGCTACTTCGTCTCTAGCGCACAAAAAATGGAAATGCTAATTACGAAATACACCACGAAAAATAATCTAACGCACTTCTACTGTTTTTAGGGACTCAAAAACTAAAATTGGAAAAATATAGACTGCCCTCCGCAGTACACATAGGAATACTTCCAGCTAATTCGAGTTTCCAATCCTACCGAGCGTTAGTAAATTAAGAGTTGAAATTCCGCCGATCTAGATGGAAAACTCTTTACGTGCAATTCGAAGAGACGAACCCGCGCTGACGCCGCGCATGCCCGGAATGGATTTTCTTGTTGTCGTTGGCAACCCCCTTGAGGGGACCCCAACGTCTATCCCAAACAAACCCACTGACCGAAAAAAGAGAACAGCGAAGGGCGATTCTCGAACGATCACTTCGAAGAAAACAAAATTTTCCACATTCCTTGAAAATGAAAAACCACCACCGCTGAAAGTTCGCCGTTCCGCCTGTATCATAAAACGCCTTTGACGATACTGCAACATCCAACGCGAAAAAAAAACGTTCAAGAACTCACGTTTGCAGCTTTTCCAGCGGCTCCGGTCTCAAGATGACACCGTCGTCCACACCGGAGGCTAAGACGCACACCGACGTCGGCATCGAAGCCGTCGGTTGGCCCGTGTTGACCGTGGAGTCTCTTCCGGCCGCAGCAAACACCATCTTCGCCTTTATTCCGTAACGTGTAGAAGCAGCAGAAGCGGAAGATGCGGAGGTGAACGGTTAATCTTTTTTCTTATTTTTGAGCCGCCACTCGCGCAAAATAGCACCACGCTGCGGGCGATGCAGAACTGCTCCCTCACACTCCCGGAGAAAAATAACAAGGGCGAAATTGCGAAGCTGGTAGGAAAAAACTGTTGAAAACCACGTCTCCGGATCGAGGAGAGTTTGATGCAAAAAGGGAGGGGATGAAAAAGTGAAAGAAACGAGTGGAGAAAGGAGAACTGGATTTTGTGCGTGCGTTACCGAGTTGGAAGTACCGTGGTCCGTGTGTCTGGTCGGAATGCCTGAGGGATAGTATATAGAGTCGCTGTGGAAGAGTAAAAGAGTGGGGAGATGTGGTAGAAAGGAAGAGGGGGTTTTGAGGAAGGAGTGAGGAAAAGAGCGACTTGAGGGAGAAGTGGAGGAGAGACGGCGGAGTTAAAGAGGGCAGTACGTCACGGAGGCCTTGGAGGAAGAAATGAAAAAAGAGGAAAATGTACGAAGAAAAGAGTGAGAAAGTGATGGAGACAGAGAGAGAGTGCAGAAGAGAGTAAATGAAACTGAAAGGAAGCGAAAGGAGAGAAGATGACGAAGATGATGGTAAATCCAGCCTCGACGATGAATTTAGACTATTCCCTTCTCGGGCAATTAAATTATTTAAATTTATTCGTAATAGGTGACACACTTGGGGATTCCCGAGGTAAATAATTTTTATATGTTTATTAAACGTAGCTACCAGGGGATTTACAATAAAAATGTTATTACTGGGTAGAAAGTCACATCTTCCATTCAACCCTTGTCAGAAATTGACACAAAAATACAAATACATAAAATGTTGGATTTTAAACTAGATTGAATGCAGATTTTTAATAAGTATAATGACAATAGAATTAAAACAAGTAAAGAAAGAAGGGTTTAATGGAAAGGAAAGACTGGTATTTGATCACAGAAAACTGTTTCCGCTGCAGGAGAACAAGAGCCCGCAAAGAGAACGGGGTGTAAATAACCTGTGAACTTACTACCGAAAGTTGTAGACAAGAGTGAAAGAAAGAAATAGATTACATTATTAGCTCATTATTTAGGGAGTTATTCCTGTAGTAAAGGAAGTTCGAAGCATACCCAGAAGTATGGTTTTTGTCCTCAAGTCAATTTGACCGTGGTGGATATGAAGATTTTAAACCGAAATCAAACTATCTCGGGTGATTTTTACACTTTAGGAGAGGGAAAAATAGCGGAGTGAAAGGAAACGTAAATGTTAAATGACTTTAAGAGGTAAATACAAGAATAAAGCTGTGCTCGAAAATAATTCAAATAGAAGAGCACAGAAAAAGTTGCTAAATTGTGAACTTTATCATTAACTATCTTTCTAAGAAAATAACGACGATTCGTTATCTAAAGTACTTAATCTCTCAGAGCCGAGAAAACAAACAAAAAGAGAAAATTTTGTCGGAAATTTTCGATCAACAATAAATAAATTTGTATAGTAATTTCGGCTAATCAAAATGTCTGCCAAGGAGTGAGTTTTACAATATCCCTCGTTTGTAATACGTATGAGATATTCTACAAAATATTAACGGAAACCCACAGGAAGTCAGCGGACATTAAAATAATTGGAGTCGATGAAAATTTTACCGATTAAATAATTAAATTACTGTACATTTAAGTAGTAGTAGTATTGTTAAAAGTGCTTCGACAACTTAGGTGATTTCGCACATAGGCCCTCACCTGGAACCGAACCCGGGACCGCTTTCACCGAAGTCAAACGCGTTGCCCACTTGGCTATCCGGGAGCCCCTGTACATTTAACTAAGCATTATATTGTTATATATTCAGTTTAATATCACATTATCATCGTTGTTACTATTACTAAATTATTAAAGTTAGATATGATATCTCAATGTAATACAGTTGCCACGAAAAACAAACTCAAGAAGTACCCATCCTCTTCAATGACCTACCAAATTATAGATAATACAATGCTTAGATAAAATCTCTACAGTAAAACATGAAGTAAAAAAATGGTTACTAAAATTATGACTAATTTTGCGTTTTAATATGTTTTATATACTTTATATTTTTTTCGCATCAATGTAAGAAATAGATTTGGGTTTGATAACGAAAGATATGTTTTTGTTTTTTATGGCACCTCCGGACGAGCATTTCTGTGGCTCAGGGGTCTTAAATAGTACATACATACATAAGTGTTCTACCTTTCGGTAGGTCCATGTGCCCTAATATTCCCTATTCATAGCCCTTTCCTTTGTTACCTGGTAACTTACCCCACCCTTTATGTTATCTAACATTTTTTGCCTTTGCCTTCCCCTCTGTCTTTTCCCTTGCATTCTACCCTCTATTACATTTTTCAGCAATCCCTCTCGTCTCAATATCTGACCCACCCATTTCTTTTGTAGGCGCTTAATTACTTCAATTAAAACCCTTTCCTCCCCAACCATTTCTAGCACCTCTATGTTTGTTTTTCTATCCACCCAGCTCACCTTCTCCATTCTACGCCACACCCACATCTCAAATGCCTCCAATCTTTTGATGTCCTCTTTTCGTAAGGTCCAC